>JBCFYV010000003.1:63813135-64048699 GCA_039000515.1 Timema cristinae | reverse complement strand
ATATTTCAAAGGAAGGAGCAAACTTTTATCTATAATAAACAAATTTAAAATATATCACTAAGTATGAGATAGCTTAACATAACATATTTTTAGAACAGTTACTAGACAGTATTTTAACACCGACCAGGGACCAAATCACAAACAGTAGGCCTATGCACAAATAATTGCAGATATGTCAGTATAAAATCTCTAAAATTGTTCTCCTCAGTCTGTATTTTTTGTATGATTGACAGGGTTAATTTGTTTAAGCAAAAACAATATTAGAATGTAGATTAGGAAACGATTACGGTCGAGAAACGCACGGTATTATTCGGTCAGTAAGTTGTTGAAATCTCGTCTGCGTTCCAGGAATGTAAAACTCACAATATACAAGACAATATTTTTACCGGCTGTTCTCGATGTGTGTGAAACTTGATCTCTCCCCTTACATGATGAAAATAAATGTAGGGTGTTCGAAAACAAAGTGCTTTGGTCCATAAAGGGAGGAAATAATGGGGGGTGGAGGAGGTTAAGTAGTAATGAGTTAAATACCTTGTATGCATCACAAGAAATTGTTGGGATAGTAAAGTCTCACAGATTATGGTGGGGAGGACATGCAGTGCGAATGGGAGATTCTAGGGTGTAATGAGGTGGACTGGATAGAACTATTTCAAGATAGGGAAAAGTGGCGTACTTTTATAAGTGTGGCGACAAACTTTCAAGTTCCTAATGCCATAGAGTAAGTAAGTATCAGCATAAAATAATAAAGTGTGCTTTATTTTTTCTATAAGCCTTTCTTTTTATCTTGGTGAAATTAACTTTAATTTAAATTTTTAATTATTAATTGTCTTCGGCTTGGACTTAGATTTTGCTTCGCATTTAAAATGTTATCTCGCCAGAAATTAATTCGAAGTCTGAGGGGAGGGGTGAGGAGCTGCCCTATTTGCCCCCATTCTGGGTGCGCCACTGGTAATGAGCGTGGTTTTTACTAAACGGTTTCCCATTCTCTCCCTGCTAATGTAGGTAGGCCTACAATTCCTCTACATTTCAATCTACTTCATTCCTAACACATTAGCGTAGCTACAGTAGCCCCGTGGCTTCTTTGGTGCTGACTGACAGCTCACAGCTGACTTCTGACAGTCAACATTTAGGTATATACCTAAATGTTGACTGTCAGAAGTGACCGCTGCTAAACACATGTTTTTGCAGATCATATGGTGTGGCGTAGGGATACATAATTTGGTCTGGTAGCTTTTCAAAGCTGTCAGTCAGCACCAAAGAAGCCATGGGGCTACTGTAGTAAATATACGTACGAGTATCTGAACGGGTAGTAAGACTTGAAATTCTGATTTTATTTTTACGCCTCGTCTAATTACCTGTCAGTGGGTCTACCTATTTGAATCTCACCATTGGGGTGGATGATAAGGTAATATTCAAGCCTATATTTGAATGGAGGGAGTATAGGAGATGTGAAACCAAATAAGAAATAAACATGTGGTTAAGATGTATACACTTAGAAGTTTAATTTCATCTTGATGCAGTCTTACTGTCCCCTGGATGAATCATCGTGGAATACGCGCATCGGTGGCTGCGTGGTCTAAGGAGTGACTCTTGCAATATACTGGACTGCCTATGACGGGTCTGGCGGGGAAATCGGGGTTATAAACACAGTCGGATGTACCAAGGAAGTTTTTCCCTAAATGGTTTTCTACTCTCCTCCCATGCAAATGTGATTACATTTATTTTACATTATACCTTACCTTTTCCAGTAGCCATTGGTCTTAGACGTTACTCTCGTGTTAGACTGGACTACCGATTACAGGGAGATTGGGGTTCGAAGCCCGGTCAAGTATATACTGAGAGTGGTTTTTTCCAAAGTTGTTTTCCACTTTTCTTTCACTTAAATGCGTGTATACTTCCGCTAAATTTAACCGTCCTCATCCCTAGCCCAGTACCGTAATTAGTACATATATGTGTAGCCTGAACAGGTAGCAAGACGCACTACTAAACAATTTTATTTCTTCCCCATTAATACTTAATAAATGTAGGCTAAATATTTGGATGAGAAAAGGTGTTCGGGGAAAAAAACTCTTAGGAGCGTTCTTACTTAGCGCATTTGAAATATGGCTCCCCCATTTAACCCGTCAAATTGTCCAACACCTCGTAAAATAAAAATAAAATCCTTCAGGATCTGGTGCACATGTGACTTGTTGACACGCCGGAAAGCCCCCCGGGGCTACAAAACTAAACCCCTCCACTAATAACTCAGACCGGAGCACGCCTCGACACATCCTCGCGGTAAAACAACGCCAAAACACGCGGATAGTCGTTTGGTCCCGTTTTCACACCCTCGGTGCTGTGTTTTACCCGGCCCTTATATTTCATTTATGTTTTAATCAGTTTTAATATTAATTAACCTCATCTCTGGCTTAGAGTTCCTGGATAGAGATCCAGAAGTTTAGATTTAGATAAAGTGCACCCATATTTACGTGGAAGGAGAGTGGAAAACCATTTAGGAAGAAAAAACCTCAGTGCATCTGACCGGGATTGAACCCTGATCTCCCCGCCCTTGGCAGTTTAGTCTAACGTGAGAGTAGCGCGTTAGACCATGCGGCCAACGAAGTGGGTCATTTGTTATTTAAGCTTAAATTCCAGCCTACGTGGATGCCTCATTTTGTCCTGAAATACATCCCTTAGGTTAGATATAATATTTCCATTGTTATTATATTATAATTTAAAAATGGGTTTGAGGGGGAGGGAGGGAAAGCTAAAATTCTACCTCCATTATTCCTACTCCATTAGCTCAAATAATTGTATGTGCCAAGTCTTAATGGTTGATAGGACGAAGTGAAAACCAAATTCATCAATTGATAAATCTCAAATATGATAACATCATCCCTCAGAGGGAGGACCCAATGACCCCTAATCACTTAACCTCAACAGCTGGAGTCACTCTAGATCCTATACAACTAAATGCGTCAATTATCTTAATTTGTTTACTCTATTCACTAAAGTGATGACCAACCATAAGTCTAAGTAGGCCTACCGCTAAGAGTCAATCACTGAAATATTGCTTAGACCTACAGTAAATAATATATTTCAATTTGATGTGTATATATAATGACAATGAAAAGTAAGGGTCGTTATAAAATACATTTAAATAAAACATAATGATACAAACCATTATAATTCCTTAAACATTTTAAGGTAAGCCCTAAACATTAAAATAAATAATAACATTTTTGAAATGTTTTTAATAAACTATAGTAATAAATCAATCTCCATTAACGGATTAGCACTGGACAAAATACAAAAGAATAAGCCAATACATCGAAATAAATACATTATTGCTATGTGTTCTGTCTTGCGACAGGTCGACAGAGTCAATGAACTTAGACCGCCAATAGGTCTTGCCCTCTGACTCCTCCTTGAGCTTTCAGAATTTTCTTATTGTCTTTAAGTTATCCAACATTTGAATCAAGGCCCATTCTAAACGGACGCTGAAAACACCGCGTTAATGACGATGACGCTTGTCTGTAATTTGTTTTTGAAGCTTTTGAAAACGTGATGAAAGTTCTAAACGAGATATACATGGCGTTTATAGATCAGAAATACTGAATTCATCAGTGTGTTTATCAGAAAATGGACACCGTGCAGCTAGGATGTATTGGTGTTTTAACATTCTGAAAGAGAATAAAGACGTTGGGAGACTCATCTTACACTAGCCAATAATCTTTCAACAGGACAATTTATTGTAATGTTTGAAAATCATATACTGGATGCAGATAAGCTTATTTCAATATAATAGAATGTCAGTAACGTCATTTGATGAGCTTTTGAGTTTTGTTTGTGAACAAATAAGAAAACAAAGATACGGCCATGAAGAAAAGTATTGGCTGTCATTGAAAAAACACAATGTGAGTGAAGTGCCCCGTTGAACCTGCCGTGAAAACGTTCTGTCTTTTTTTAACAGCTCTGTCAACGTCAGCGTTGTTAACGCATCCATTTGCGTTGAAAGTGCCAAACGCCGACACACAATATATAATATATTGGACTCGCAATTCTTACCCACTGTTCTTAAGGTGCGGCAGAAGGGAGCGCGAGTAATTTTACAGTTTTTATAGCATTACATTTTTTTGGCCAAAATAAATCAAATTTTTCTCCAGTAGCAACATAGAGTTTAGTTTACTGCACATGCTAATATCAACAGATCTTGAATATCTGTCGAGGGTGTCCTGAAATTTTGTCAAAACTTTATAAATAAAGAGAAAAAGTTTTGACGAAATTCCAGGACTTCTTGACATATATTCAAGATCTGTTGATATTAGCATGTGCAGAAAACTAAACTCTATGTTGCTACTGGGCCTCCTCATTTGTCACCTGGTCCGTCCACCTAATCTTCTCAGTCTTCTCCAGGCCCACATTTCAAAACTCTCCGAGTATTTCTCTACCATCTTCCTAAGAGTCCAAGTTTCTGTTCCAAATGTAGAATTTCATTAGTTTCTTCCTCATTTCCAAACTCAACTTGATGGTCAGCAGTAACCTCTTCTTGTTGAAAGCTTCCTTGCTCATGGAGATCCACGACCTAATTTTATTGGTGCAGTAGGCCTCTCTTGTCAAAAGACTTCCTAGGTACTTAAACGGCTCTATGTTTTCCACTCTGGTTTACAATTTTGATTCTATTCGTTTTTTGAAATCACCATCATTTTTAACGTCTCAATGTTGATCTCCATGACATATCTTCTCCCTAACTCCACCAGCTGATCCATAATTTCCTGCAACTCTTCTTTATCCCCGGACAATGATACTAGATCATCTGCGTATTTTATTGTGTTGATACGTGTCCTCCTATTCTGAAATTACCACGTCCCTCCAGGGCTTCCCTGACCAGACACTCTCCACACAAGGGACAAACAACACCCCCACCTCACTCCTCTCCCAATCTCTACGTTGTTGGTCCCTCAGTAGCCTACACCCAACTGGGATCAAACCACGATCTCCCCGTCATTGACAGTCTAGTCTATTGCGAGAGTAGCGTCTTAAGCCATGCGACCACTGAAGCGGGTAATATTATAATTATGTCAAGCATTAGTTAGAAAATAGAAAAAGGAGTTGAGCATTAATTTATATGGAAGGTGTATAACAACAATATAAATAAATAAAACTTGAAACTATTTAAATAAAACAGAATAAACAGAAAAACGCAAATATAAATAATAAATTACCAGTGAAGAAAACCAAAACAATTTTTTTTAGCTTATTAATGATATTAATAAAAAAAATATACATATATATATATGTGTGTGTGTGTGTGTGTATGTATGTATATATACATACATACATACATACATACATACATACATACATACATACATACATACATACATACATACATACATACATATATGTGTGTGTGTTTGCCTATGATTATTTTTCTTCCAGATTTTTTTCCCCTCTTTTATCTAACATTTGAATAAATTGAGAACATGGTAAAGGTAAATTTAGACAATTTTAAAAATAACCTTAAACCGCCATATCATTCTTATTTGAACTAAGCCTAATCATTACTGCACCAATAAAACGAAATTTACTATAGTTTTGTGTATTAAAATAGTTAAAAATTCCTCATTTTAATACAACATTTGTATTTTACACAAATAGTTTAAACTTCCTATTTATGTTAAGTAAGCGGATTCGGTGATACCAGTTAATTACCCCTCTACCCCAGTCAGTACTAATTATTGTGAGTGATCTCAAAATACATTATTTATAAACAGTAGTCAGAAAATAATAGCAGAATATGTTTACAGATGGTAAATCAAACATGAAGTTACACACACACGTAGATAGAATAGGATGTTATGTAAAATACGGCAAATGCATAAAAGTAATCTCTATTGTTTGACGTTTTACTATTTGAAATAATTCATATGCACGTTCCATTTTGTGATAACATAGTTTGCGTTCGATAAATCTGCCCTTTTCATATAAATATTGAGATATATATTTTTAGCCCCATGTCTCTTACACATATGTAATCATCAGGCCAATGTTTTAGAAGTGAGAAAGGCTTAATTTAGAGGAAATGTACCCATATTTGCGTAGAGTGTGAAACAATTTAGGAAAAAAAATCACCCTTAGTAAACCTGACCTGGATTCATACACAGATCTCCCCGTCATCGGTGGTTGGAAATGTATCGCAATTAGTGACAAGTGTTTCTCAAAATATGGTCCTTGGACTACTGGTGGCCCACAGTAGCACTGGGAGTTTATCAACATTAATGAATTAAAGAATGTTGATTATATCTAATAACAAAAATTTGAAAAATACAAAAAGTTAAATGTGACATATTGAAGTTGTGCTCTATTTCTTTCCTCGCCAGACTCAAGTCACATTTAAAAGTAAGTCTGTACCAACCTCAAGTCAACAAATATGAACTAAACTTATTATTTATTATTATTATTATTATTATTATGAGGGATAGATTGTTAGAAATAACTAAACAAATATTACCTACTAATTCAATGTAATTAAATATTGGTTTTCAATATTTAGTTTAATAAATTAATTTTGGTATATTATTGATTCATCCTAAGCTGAGACCTGATGTAAACAAAGCCACGTGGAAGTGCTCTGATATGTTACTGAACTGACTTTCACTGGTGTCTTTTCACTAAATAGTCCCTTCTATATTTTCTATTAAACTTGTTTTAAAATAATATTAGAAAATTATTATAACTAAAATAATTCCTTCATTAGATTTAGAAATAATACCTTAAGCTTTGCAAGCGCTATTCCAACAGCAACAAACTCATGACTCAGCGTTGGGGAACCCCTGGTACTGTACTTAGCACATGTTAACGTCAAATCAGCAACAGTCAGTCGACAGTACATCTCGGCAGCGATAAGTGATGGTTGTGAGTGTTGAGTGATTCCCGTCTATGTATGACCTTTTCTTAGGGCCAGTTCCATAGTCAGACTTAGTAAGCCTCAAGTGCGGCGTTATACTAAATACAGGACGACACCTACCTAAACTCGAATGGAATGGGCCAGTCTTATATGCGAAACTGGCCCATTCCATTTTGATCTAGGTAGGTGTCATCCCGGATTTAGTATCGACTCGCACTTTAGGCGCACTAAGTCTGACTATGAAACTGGCCCTTAGTCTGGTCCGAGTTTGGTTAAACATAAGATAGGAGAGTTGAAAGCATTAAAAAAATACAAAAATTTGTAGGGACTTACTTTGATAAGGTACTGACTATACATGGTCACGCCTGTTAAAAATATTGCACTAGTATTCCACCACTCATGTAGGTCCTTCGCGTATTGATATGGAAATGTTTGTTTACTTCAGGACTCAGGTTAGGATGAATCAATAATAGTAAATATGGTCACGGTTGTCCCCTAGTGCGCATAACTTACATTTGGTGGACCTCCAGTGCACATAACTTACATTTGGTGGTCATGCAGTGCGCATAACTTACATTTGGTGGAACTCCAGTGCGCATAGCTTACATTTGGTAGTCACGCAGTGCGCATAACTTACATTTGGTGGAACTCCAGTGCGCATAGCTTACATTTGGTGGTCACGCAGTGCGCATAACTTACATTTGGTGGAACTCCAGTGCGCATAGCTTACATTTGGTAGTCACGCAGTGCGCATAACTTACATTTGGTGGAACTCCAGTGCGCATAGCTTACATTTGGTGGACCTCCAGTGCGCATAACTTACATTTGGTGGCCCTCTAGTGCACATAACTTACATTTGGTAGTCACGCAGTGCGCATAACTTACATTTGGTGGAACTCCAGTGCGCATAGCTTACATTTGGTGGCCCTCCAGTGCGCATAACTTACATTTGGTGGCCCTCCAGTGCGCATAACTTACATTTGGTGGCCCTCCAGTGTGCATAACTTACCCTTGGTGGTCCCCCAGTACACATAACTTACATTTGGTGGCCCTCCAGTGCACATAACTTACAATTGGTGGCCATCTAGTACGCATAGCTTACATTTGATGGTCCCTCAATGCGTATTGCTTACATTTGGTGATTCTTCAGTGCGCATACCTTACAGTTGGTGGCCCTCTAGTGCGCATAGCTTACATTTGGTGGTCCCTCAGTGCGCATTGCTTACATTTGGTGATTAATCAGTGTGCGTAGCTCCCATTTGGTTACCCCTTTGAGTCCACAACTCCCATTTTATGGTCCCCCAGTGAGCATAACTTACATTTTGTAGCCCCTCAATGCGTATTACTTACCTTTGGTTGATCCAAAATCAATAAAACTTTGAAAAACACTGTCTTATACCGTAAAACCACCGAATGGGGTTTGCCAACTTTTTTTTTATCACCGCGTCTCACTAATTGTTCAGGTTATACACATATAGCTAATTACTTTAACGGGGTAGGGATGAGGAAGAAAGCATTTTAGAAGTAATATACCGGCATTTGTGTGGCAGGTGGGTGGGAAACCGTAGCTGACTGTTTTAACTCGTCGTAAAATTATTCTAATGGGGTAGGGATGAGGAAGGAAGCATTTTAGAAGTAATATACCGGAATTTGTGTGGCAGGTGAGTGGGAAACCGTAGCTGACTGTTCAACTCGTCGTAAAATCGGCGCGGGCCCCTCTACCCCTCCGCCCGCGCGGTGTGACAAACGGCACATCTAACTGAATGTGAAGCTCCCTATACTCGTGTCGTCTCAATCCCGGGGATTACCCATGAAGGAGGAAGACCTGAGATAAACACTAATCCTACCGTTGATAAAGTAATACTCCCGCTCAGGAGGGAGAAGAGGGGGAGGGGGAAGAGATCGAATATAAATAGCGTCATCATCTCATCTGCAAACCCCCTTGGTTCATCGTCACGCGAGAAGAAAACCAGTCAATCGATTGGAGGCGCTTATTCTTTTGTCTGCGCGGACAAGACCAGGGGTTTAGAGAAGAGCAAGGGGGGAGGGGGGTAATCATGCGACGTCACACATTGTCGTAACGGCTTTTCGATTATATACTTCATTAACATCGAGTCGTAAATCGAGTTTCTGAGTCATTTATTTGATCCGAACACAACAAATAGTCGGTGGTAACGAGATTAAGACAATGAATCACGGACATCCCCCTCCTTCTTTCCATCAATAGGCTCATTATATTTATTTTAAAAACAAGTATAGATATAATATCCATAGCCTATATTTTTTGACTTCTTTATAAACGCCCTGATGGGCACGCGGATCAAATGTCGGGCTCGTGTAGTCTAGTTTACCGGTTAAAGGGAGATCGCGAGATGAAGCAAGTCCAGGTGAATTGTGGGGGATTTCTTATTACAAAATAGTTTCCCACTCACCTTCCACGAAAATTTGAGTACGTTTACTCTAAAACACTAGTTTTTTAATCACTACGTGTTAATTTTTGTTCGGGTTATACGCTTATGTACTAGTTACGCTAATAGTTTTATTGGTGAGAAAGGTTATATTTTTAGGAAGTGTACCCATATTCGCTTAGAGGGAGAGTAGGAAAACCACCCCTAGTACACCTATCTGGGATTTGAACCTCGATCTCCACCTCATCGGAAGTCTAGTATACTGCGAACGTAACGCCTTAAACCATGCGGCTGCAGAAACGGGTTACTAACTGTTCGGGTTATATGCATAATTATATGATAATTACTCTAATGGAGTAGGGATGAGGAATGAAGCATTTTAGAGGTAATATACCGGCATTTGCGTGGAAGGATAGTGAGAAACCATTTAGGGAATACCGCCTTCAGTACAAGCGTTTGGGTTTCAAACCCTGATCTCCCCATCATCAGCAGTCCAGTCTAACACAAGAGTGATGCCTTAGATTATTCGGCCACTGAAGTGGGTTGCCTCCAATGGAAGGTTTACTGGATGTTTAAAATAAATCTTAACAAAAGGCTACATTCGCGAGACGCGGACAAACTATATAGGAGAAATCTTCTTATAACATAAACAAACAAATCAAGTCCTAAATATTCGTGTTGACGTTGCTCGCAACATAATTGGCCGGCTAGAACATGTGGCACTCTTTACTTAACATTAATGTAACGCGAAACTTTTCATTGAACGACGGTTACGTTAAGTGAACGTTAAATTAACTAGCCTTAATCGTGATCCTAGCCGCAAGAGGTGGTACAGACCAATGTGAGAGCCGCTGCTCTAGAACAAAATCAACAAGCAATCAGGAGAGTCGTTACTGAAGCCTCGATAAGGAAATATTATGACAACTAAACGTTCGTTTATTTATTGTTAGGTCCTAAACATTATTCCGGTCTGTAGCGTGTCTGCCTACTGTGCTGGTCTTGGGTTCTATTCACGGTACGGCAAAAGAAGCTATCATTGGTGTAATGTGGGATTCTCCCTTTCACAGTGATGACGTGGTTGTGTTTGTTCTATGAACATTTGAAACTGAAAATGTTGTTTTCGTGATGTCTTCTGTCTGTCTGTCGGTCTGTATGTCTGTCTGTCAGTCTGTATGTCTGTCTGTCAGTCTGTATGTCTGTCAGTCTGTATGTCTGTCTGTCAGTCTGTATGTCTGTCTGTCTGTCTGTCCATATGTCTGTCTGTATGTCTGTCTGTCAGTCTGTATGTCTGTCTGTCAGTCTGTCCATATGTCTGTCTGTATGTCTGTCTGTCAGTCTGTATGTCTGTCTGTCTGTCCATATGTCTGTCTGTATATCTACTGCTCTCATAGCGAGTGGACGTGTGATCCGTAAGGCTGTGGGCTACACTGTGAACTTTGTGTTCAATGAAATTCGAGCATATTTTGAGTTTTTCTAATTATTAGTTTATTTGATATGTTGTGTTGTGTTGTCCTCTACATGAGTGGAGGCCGCTAAAGTGTGCCGAGTTCGGATCCTGGACGACATGAAAGGTCATCGAACGGACCGAGCCGCAAACTGGCGATTGTTTTGGACACCATCGTTCCCGATAAAGTATTGGATGATTGTTTGGTTAGTGTAGGTAATGTTGTGGGACCACATAATGTTCGTTATGCGTCCAACATATGTGGTGGACGGGAGTGTTTGTTTATGGTGGATGAAGAGAGTATTAATAAAATGTTAGAAAATGAGGAGGTGTCAGTAGACAATATTTTTATTCCAATTCGAAAATTTGATGTGTCGTCCACTAAAGTAGTACTTTTCAAAGTCATCCCAGGTATGACAAATGATGTGTTGTTAATGAACTTGTCTAAAATATGGGAACATTACTAGTCAGGTGAGGTAAATTAAAATAAGCTCTACTTGTTTAGACGTATTGTTTATATTATCCCTAACAGGAGATACTCGCTTCCTTTGTTTATTAATTTAACAATAGATAATATGATGCTCGCTTTCCGGACACATGGCAAGGAACTGTACACAAGATGTGTCGGACACGTGGCAAGAAACTGTACACAAGATGTGTCGGACACATGGCAAGGAACTGTACACAAGATGTGTCGGACACATGGCAAGGAACTGTACACAAGATGTGTCGGACACATGGCAAAGAACTGTACACAAGGTGTGTCGGACACATGGCAAGGAACTGTACACAAGATGTGTCGGACACGTGGCAAGGAACTGTACACAAGATGTGTCGGACACATGGCAAGGAACTGTACACAAGATGTGTCGGACACATGGCAAGGAACTGTACACAAGATGTGTCGGACACGTGGCAAGGAACTGTACACAAGATGTGTCGGACACGTGGCAAGGAACTGTACACAAGATGTGTCGGACACATGGCAAGGAACTGTACACAAGATGTGTCGGACACGTGGCAAGGAACTGTACACAAGATGTGTCGGACACATGGCAAGGAACTGTACACAAGATGTGTCGGACACGTGGCAAGAAACTGTACACAAGATGTGTCGGACACATGGCAAGGAACTGTACACAAGATGTGTCGGACACGTGGCAAGGAACTGTACACAAGATGTGTCGGACACATGGCAAGGAACTGTACACAAGATGTGTCGGACACATGGCAAAGAACTGTACACAAGATGTGTCGGACACGTGGCAAGGAACTGTACACAAGATGTGTCGGACACGTGGCAAGGAACTGTACACAAGATGTGTCGGACACATGGCAAGGAACTGTACACAAGATGTGTCGGACACGTGGCAAGAAACTGTACACAAGATGTGTCGGACACATGGCAAGGAACTGTACACAAGATGTGTCGGACACGTGGCAAGGAACTGTACACAAGATGTGTCGGACACATGGCAAGGAACTGTACACAAGATGTGTCGGACACATGGCAAAGAACTGTACACAAGATGTGTCGGACACGTGGCAAGGAACTGTACACAAGATGTGTCGGACACGTGGCAAGGAACTGTACACAAGATGTGTCGGACACATGGCAAGGAACTGTACATAAGATGTGTCGGACACGTGGCAAGGAACTGTACACAAGATGTGTCGGACACATGGCAAGGAACTGTACACAAGATGTGTCGGACACGTGGCAAGAAACTGTACACAAGATGTGTCGGACACATGGCAAGGAACTGTACACAAGATGTGTCGGACACATGGCAAGGAACTGTACACAAGATGTGTCGGACACGTGGCAAGAAACTGTACACAAGATGTGTCGGACACATGGCAAGGAACTGTACACAAGATGTGTCGGACACATGGCAAGGAACTGTACACAAGATGTGTCGGACACATGGCAAGGAACTGTACACAAGATGTGTCGGACACATGGCAAGGAACTGTACACAAGATGTGTCGGACACGTGGCAAGGAACTGTACACAAGATGTGTCGGACATATTTTTCGTACAGTTCCTTGCCATGTGTCCACCAAACGGTCAAGTGAGCCCCGTCGAAACACTACTTTTAGTGATGTTGTCACTGGCACTAGCAAAATGACGTGGTTGACTGAGGCTAGGGGCAGTGCTGACCCCATTAAATCAGATAATATACCATCTGTTAATTATGTACCCACTATTAGTATACTTACTGTTCCTAAACATTGCCCGAAGTCACTTTCAGAGATTCAACAACAACAACAACAACAACAACAGAAAGGTGAGGTAACAGACAGTTCTATAGGCTTTGAGAGTGTGGAAACTGATAGTGTACTATAATGTGATCAAAATTCACCCGATTAATTAAGTGAATCTCACATGGAGGATAGTATTAAGGAGTTTTTAGTACCACCTAGTACTATCAGCTCTATCGGTGGGAAAGGTCAATTAATACCCTTGAGGAGTCATCGGATGTCAGTGAGAAAGATGTCAAGCGCTAGAACATAATGATGACTCTGATGATCATTGGTCAGCTCTGTCAAAATTTTCTTCGAGCTCACAGGTAGAAAAATGAAAAGTCAAAGATGCTTTGAATATTGATGAATTAATCCGGAGATTTAATTTTAAAGACAAACAATATCCTTTGAATAAAGAAACATTTTCAAGCTTTTTTTTAAAATCTAGGGGATTTTGACACGATACTTACAGCACCTTGGAGTCTTAGAGAATGTGTTTCTGTCCGGTGATTGGAACGTAACGCGTCTACCAGAAGATAGGATTAATTGTACTGAGACCAGACTCTTCAACGCCTTGTTTCACTTAATTGTTCGATGTGTGTAAAAATATTCATCCTGACATAAGAGGTTTCACATATACGGGTGTTCATAAAATGTGCCTTGCTCACAGTTATATCGCATTTATGTAAACTCTAGCATGAATTATTTTGCTATACAACCAAAAATAGTTACATCATTTTCTGACCACTCTGGGTGTATTTGTTTGCTTCAAGTAGATGCAAGAAAGCGTAAACAGGCATACTGGAGTCTCAATACACAATTGTTAGAGGAGGAACATTACAAATTAATTGACAGTAATATTGTCAGTTTTTATTCAGAACATATGTACCATAGTAAGAACCTATTGCTGTGGTGAGACGAGTCAGAAGTACGTGAAGTTTATATGCGATTCTTTGTGGACAAGTTCAACATTGTTTACGCTGAAATTAGTGAATTGGAAGTTATGGCTCAACAAATTCAATATAAGGGTAGTTTGACTTTAGATAAAAATGACTTTCTTTTATCTTTGTGAAGCTGATATTATGAAACTGTACAGTCGTATGGCCATTGACATTCAATATGTTGAGCGTTCTCGATACATGGATACACAGGCCTCCAAGTTTCTTACATCATTTAGACATCGTCCTGCTCACTTTTCTTTAGCATATCTGAATATAAACGGACAAATCACGTCTGACCCTAATGAAATTCGTAATAATATTTGTGAACATTTTAAGAAACATTTTTCTTCGCGCTTAGTAACAAGTGTTGAAGTGCCAGAACTGTATAATGGTATTACCTACTTATCTGAAGATCAAAAGGATTGGTGTGACTCTGAAAATTTATTTAGAGGAGTTGACGGAAGCAATTAGTTCACTCAATAAAAATAAAGCTCCCGGATATGATGGTCTACCATGTGATTTCTATCAATGTTTTTGGAAGGAAATAGCACCGTTGTTTTTAAAGATGGTTCATGTTGTTTGGAATCTGGTAGGCTATTATCGTCAATGAATAAATCTGTTCTTATTTTACTTCCAAAGGATGGGGATAGGTCTTTGATACATAATTGGAGACCAGTTTCTATACTTAATGTTGATTATAAAATGTTGTCTCGTACGATAGTTTCCAGGCTGTTCTCCTTGATGTGATTCATTATCCCCAGATGTTCTGCATCCCACAACGGTCCATATATGAACATTTTCATCTTATACGAGATGTTATTCACAGTGCCAATACCAAAAATATCCCCCTCGCTGTACTTTCCTTGGATCAGAAAAGTGCTTATGACTCTATTGAACACACCTACATGTTTTCTACGCTGTCCAAATTCTGTTTCGGAACAAATTATACGTCATATATTCGTACCTTATATCGAAGGTAACAATATTTGTTAACGAATTGGATATGTATTAACGGCGCCAATCCCAATGTTACGTGGAGTACGGCAAGTTGACCCATTATCTGCCCCATTGTTCATTATTTGTATAGAACCTTTCTTACATATGTGCAGGCAAACGTTGTCAAATTATGGTTTTATATTACCATCGTTTAGTGAAGTGCTAGTTGTCTCTGCGTATGCAGATGATGTGACACTTTTCATTACCCATGATCAGGGGTTCAAGGAACTTTCTACAGTATTTATGAAATATAATTGTAAGTCTGGAGTGGAATTGAATGTGGGCAAGACTAAAGCTATCTGGATTGGAAATTGGAGAAATAGAACGGATGAACCCAACATTTACCGGTGGTCTTCTGAAGGACATAGGAATATTGGTACTTACATTGGGAACACTGAACATTGGGTTAGCCAAAACTGGGTCGAGGCGGAAACTAAAGTTCGTCATAGTTTGATGAAGGGAACTCGTTGGCTGTACAGGACCTCGTATAGAGGCAGAATATTATTAATAAATCAACTTTCTGGATCTAGGTTGACACGACACATTGCTTACAGTGCTCCAACCACCAGCGAGATTTATTTGTGATGTTAATAGGTTGTATGTCAATGTGTTTTGGAATGGTAATCGTTGTTTAAATTCACATTACGTGTTTGCTGATACACAATTTGGGGGAGCTGGAGTTACCCACCTTCCAAGTAGAGTCATGTCTCTTCGGCTCATATATCTAGGAAAAGGATCGAAGCAAAACCGGAATTTGTGATCTTACAAACTTCACCTTGAAGGTTTAAATATTACTTTACTTGGTGCTCTGTCTGGATTTTATAGCTCAGTTTGAAGTGCCTGGCAAATGGTTGGTGTTTGAAAATTTACCTGTTCGCACCAAGTTCAGGTTAATACAAATATTACTAAGTATTCCTACTTGAGTGATCTTCTTGGAAAATATGTTGAATTTCCTCAACAACGTAAGAAAATATATGTGGAATGTACCGCCAAACTGAAAGATGGTGGTCTTCCAGACGGCACATCTAATTGGAGTGATAATGTGTTTCCATGGAGAATATTGTACCAGTATCATACGGATAGTTGTGATGCAGAAATTTCCTGGAGATTTCTTCACGACCGCCTAGTTACACCTGTTCGACTGTTCACATGGAATATATACCACAGTGGCTTGTGCACGTGGTGTAATGTTCCTGGTACTGCTATGCACATGGTTTTATAATGCACTCGTGCTGAAATAGTTTGGTTGTTTGCCATGAGTTTAGTAAGAATATTGCTGAACAGACCTTTTGTAGATGATGGTATTTTAATTCATGGTGATCAATCAAGAGAATCTGATATTGCAGAACATTTGGTAAATGTTCTCATTATATTGGCAAAATCAACAATATACAGGACATACAATTACTTTCTAAAGACAGAACAGCAAGTACCTGATTATCATAATTTCTTCTGTGTAAGATTGAATTACCGATTAAAATCTAAATTTGTGAAATATAAAAATAAGGGAAAGTTAACTGAATATATTTCTTTCTGGATATGTAGAAACATTTTGTGCAAAGAATTGGAGTAAATTTGATTGTTAATTTTTAGAGAAATTTATTTTACGTACATTATGTAGATAATCTTTATTCAAACTTAATTACTGACTGTATTATATATCATGGTATATGCTTTAATTTGACAATTTAGTGTATTGTTATACTAACTACAGATCATTAAAGAAAGAATGTCTGGTCGACAGCCCAGAGACTAAACTATTTTACCGATCTTGCTAAAATTTGGTATCTAAGGTTCCCATAAGGTTCCACCCACGGAGTTTATGGAACTGGATATCTAACAGAAAATTTAACCGTAGTTTACCAAAGGGGTTAACAGAGATAAATTGTTTTTATCTAAATCCACTCCAACGATGTTGATTACATTTTGTCTCCAAGTGTAGTTTAAATTTACAAACAAAATGACTACTCTATCTTGCCCATGAAAATCAATCAAGGATGCCTTACACAAAAGTAAATTTTCAATTTTATCATAATATCTACGCAACTATTTCAGATACGAAATAACTCATTATTGTTAAGTTATAGCAGGCCTACTATTACATATAAAAATCTTTTCTTTTTGTTATATATTTTTTAAACTAATAATTTTTGACCTATAAGCAAACATATATTTTTATTGAGCACTTTGAAATTATCATTAATAATAATAATAATAATAATAATATAATGCGTCTGTGCTACATCATTTGTAACCCAGTAGTAGAAAGACTAGCCAGTACTAATGTACTGATACCCAGGGGACGCCCGAATGTACTAATCGTACATCCTTTCCATGGAGGATGTTTTCATATCCCAATGAGATGAGATGAGGGTGGTAGTGAGTATGTGGGTGTAGAACCAGTAGAAACATTTAAACCTAACTAACCAAACCACGGTGAATGTTATGATCATTAACATGATAGGCTCTTTTGCTCTCGCTCATAGAAATTTTCATGTGCTCAATTGGTTCAGGAAGTGCACGTTAACACCTCAAATAAGCTCTGGCGCCGAGATATAAACTGACACACGTACATCCAAGGAGATCAGGCCATTTACTAACCCGGATAGGATCCAAACCAAGGACACCGGAACGAATACGACCGCGAGCCGTTAGAACCTCTAGATCAACAGCCATGTCCTCTAACCATTATAGGCCTACCAGAGGCCCGTTACTCTTACATTTAAATCGATTGTAATTTACCTTAAAAGATAGAGATGTTAACTTTTTATAATGTTCTGTAACCGCATATATTATTTAATTCATACTCTTCTGTGGAGTATTTCTCTAACAATAGATATTATTTGTTTCACAAATATTACTAGTTTTTAATAAATATATTTATTTCATGATGAAAAGAGACAGAAGGTGTGTGTGGTGTATCGTTCTAATTTATGTTATTGTTTATCGATTACAAGTGTTTTAAAAAGTGATTGGCATTGCGAACAAATGAATTATTAAACCGTTATTGGTTTGTTCACCGACAGGGCAGACTTCCCTTCAAGACGGTTTTTATATTAATGTGAAACAGCAAGTGAGATTGCTCACGAAATTGACTGAGACCTTCTCGTTTGCCCAGAAGTTGGTATTA
Organism: Timema cristinae; assembly: GCA_039000515.1. NCBI lineage: Eukaryota > Metazoa > Arthropoda > Insecta > Phasmatodea > Timematidae > Timema > Timema cristinae. The sequence goes on along the minus strand of JBCFYV010000003.1, from coordinate 64,030,644 downwards.
TTGAAACGTTACTTACCTCGTCTGTTTGCATACCCTCTCCCCCCTCCTACCCCTTCATCGCCCGTCTCTTTCATCCATTTCGTAAATGGTTCCGCGATGAAGGAAAACGTTCTTGTACCGTCGTTAAAACTTTCAACTTGTTTACCCAAAACTTGGACTCAAACCACAAGCCAATTTAGTTGAGATAATCAGACCTAAGTATGAGGAAGAGAGAGGAGTAAAAGAGGAATAGAGGTAAAATAAATAAATAATCCAGTAGATGAATAGAAATTGATCTACAACAGAGGGATGGTGTTTATGGGGGAACAAAACCTTGGTACAGACATCTACTCAGGGGTTGAAGAAATATACGTCCTTTTTTTTTTAGGTGTCGTTTAAAATGGTTTCTCTGAATCCAAACAGAGATAATAAAATAATAAAGAAGTGAATAGAATTAAGGAAACTAAAAAGAAGGGAAATTATTGTAACTCCAAACCAAATCAGAGATACTATAATAATAAAAGGAAACGAATAAAATCAAGTAAATTAAAGAGAAGGAAAATGCTTGCCTCTCCTAACATAATAAAATATATTAAATAATAAAAAATAGTGAGTAAAAGTGTGGAAACTAAAGAGAAGGAAATTACTTGTATCTCTTTACACCATTAGAAATAATAAAATAATGAGAAATAGTGAATAAACTTAATTAAACGCGAGAGAAGGAAATTCCTTGAATTTCCTATTCTCGTAAAATATATTTAACCTACTAAATTAAAAAAATTTGCTATATTTAACATGCACTTTCTGAATCGTCTGATTATATCAGCACATGACTTGTAAACTAACTTACATATAGAACATATACAACATCCATTTCCCAGCCGTTAATTTATCAATGTGAAATGGGAAACTCACATTTCACCACTGATATATTTTTCGGAACCCTTAGCTCAGTTGATAGACACGCTACCGACTTAGCTAAGATGGCGGACTTTATCCTACTAAAGAAGACAAGAAGTGCGTACAATTAAGGAAATTGATAAACTCCGAGGCGTTAGTCCTCAATTGAGCCATATCGACATAACAGCAGACATTAACGAAGATTGTACCAAATTCCGTTGATAGAGGGTGTCATGTGGTCAGCACAACAAATGCTCCAACCATTGATATCAGTTTTCTAGATTGGAGCTGCTACTTTTTCATTCGAGTATCCAGGAACCACTAGATAACAGAGGTGGTTATTAATAAAAAAGTAAGCGAAAGAAAATCCTTTTATCTCATAACACAATCAGCGATACAAATAAGAAGAAGCGAATAAAATTTAGAAAATCAAAGAGAAAGAAAGCCTTTGTATCGCTTAATCTTTGAATATTCGTGTTCTGGGACATGCTTTTAATAAGTCGTAGGCAAAACGACTAGTTGATAACGATTTAAACCAGAGGATAGTAATAGGAAGCATTGTTTAGAGTAAGTGCACACGTATTGGTTTGGAAATAGCACAGTCGCTCATAGAATTCAGGGGGTCTAGGGCATTACAATTTCGAGAAATTCATTTTTATACATTTCGAAATATACATATGTTAATTACGATAATAGTGCAGAGATGAGGAAGTCAGAATTAGAGAGTACATGTACCCAAATTTGCGTGGAGGCAGATTGGTAAACCATTGAGGTAAAAAATCACTCTAAATTCACCAGACAGGGATTTGAACCCTGTATATCCCAATCAACGGCAAACTAGATTAAACGAGCGTGACATTTAGACCAAGTTTCCACCAATGCACGCTAAATAATTACAATAGTTTCTGTTCTTTATTTATTTTTTACTTTCTAATATCAAGAAAAAGTATTGTATAGTCGTGATAGTTTTCGACCTTAAGACTATGATGAATTTTACGTTTTATGTGGGTCTGAACAAAAAATAATTACAATTCTGTCTGTCCCCATGACTGTGTTTCAGTCCTTGGCCACATCTGAAACTATTTAATGGATTTTTCCAAATTTAATATTTATATTTTATTGGGCAATACTAAATAATAACTCACTGCTCTTTTGATACTTCTCTTGTGATACCACATCTACGCATAAAGGTTTGCGTATCCAGTTCATTAGGGTAGGGGGGAGTGGGTAGTAAGATAACTATTTTGAATATGATTCTTCGGTACAAAGCAAACTGGATTTGTCACCACCTTAGGAGGAACAGTCTTCTGCATGACGTCAGTGAAGAAGAGGTTAAGAGAAAGAGGATCATAGGAAGAAGGAGGAACAAAATGTTGGATAACTTGAAGGAAATATGAAAGTTCTGGGAGCTGAAGGAATAGGCGCATTTGTGGTCTAAGTTCACTGGCAAATAGGAATGGACCTGTCGTAAGAAAGAACACCTAATAATAAAAACTGCAAGCACACTGACCTTAACTAGCGTTTCCTGCACTTTTACCTTAAGGGTTGGCTATTGGATGGGATGGGTTTGGAAGGGGAAAGGTGGGTAGACTTTACGAAACAATATCAATACGTTTTTACTCTTCAATTACCCCCCCTCCCCTCCTCTTGTTCCTTCCCCCTCCTTGACTGTCAGCAGCTCCCGTGTCTGTGTCAACAGTCCCGGCCTGATAGTCGGTTGCCATGGTGACCGCAATGCCTGGGCCACGCCCCCGCTTGTCTGCGCTATGTGCGCTTGTACCATCCGCCGCCGACCAAATGACTGGTATTGTGTCTATTCTTGTTTCGTTCACCACAGAAATGTGAGGGAAGATATACCTGGATTTTCGTAAGGAGACCGTTCTGGAAGGTCTTATTTCATAGCAGAATCCTACTGTATAGTAGTAATATGGTAGGATGAAAGGCCTTTCAAAACACTACTATACAGTAGGATATCCTATTACCGTTCTGGAAGGCCTTTTATCCTACCATAATACTACTGGACTATACAGTATAACTTTCTACACAAACATTCTGGAAGGCCTACCAAAATACTACTAGACTATACAGTAGGATTCAGATACAATATAAGACCTTCCAGAAAGGGCTTCCGATAATAACATGGAGGGAGTGAGGTCTATTGTTCATAAAACTACTAGTAAGACTGTAGTAACGATAATAACATGGAGGGAGGTCTACTGTTCACAGAACTACTAGTAAGACTGTAGTAACGATAATAACATGGAGCTAGGTCTACTGTTCACAGAACTACTAGTAAGACTGTAGTAACGATAATAACATGGAGGGAGGGAGGTCTACTGTTTACAGAACTACTAGTAAGACTGTAGTAACAATAATAACATGGAGGTAGCGAGGTCTACTGTTCACAGAACTACTAGTAAGACTGTAGTAACGATAATAACATGGAGTAAGTGAGGTCTACTGTTCACAGAACTACTAGTAAGACTGTAGTAACGATGATAACATTGAAGGAGGTCTACTGTTCACAGAACTACTAGTAGGACTGTAGTAACGATAATAACATGGAGGGAGTGAGGTCTACTGTTCACAGAACTGCTAGTAAGACTGTAGTAACAATAATAACATGGAGGGAGCGAGGTCTAATGTTCACAGAACTACTAGTAAGACTGTAGTAACGATAATAACATGGAGGGAGTGAGGTCTACTGTTCACAGAACTACTAGTAAGACTGTAGTAACAATAATAACATGGAGGTAGCGAGGTCTACTGTTCACAGAACTACTAGTAAGACTGTAGTAACGATATAACATGGAGGGAGGTCTACTGTTCACAGAACTACTAGTAGACTGTAGTAACGATAATAACATAGAGGGAGGTCTACTGTTCACAGAACTACTAGTAAGACTGTAGTAACGATAATAACATAGAGGGAGGTCTACTGTTCACAGAACTACTAGTCAGACTGTAGTAACGATTATAATCACGGAGGGAGGTCTACTGTTCACAGAACTACTAGTAAGACTGTAGTAACGATAATAACATGGAGTGAGTGAGGTCTACTGTTCACAGAGCTACTAGTAAGACTGTAGTAACGATAATAACATGGAGTAGTGAGGTCTACTGTTCACAGAACTACTAGTAAGACTGTAGTAACAATAATGAACATGGAGGGAGGGAGGTCTACTGTTCACAGAACTACTAGTAAGACTGTAGTAACAATAATAACATGGAGGAGGAGGTCTACTGTTCACAGAACTACTAGTAAGACTGTAGTAACATAATACTGGAGGGAGGTCTACTGTTCACAGAACTACTAGTAGGACTGTAGTAACGATAATAACATGGAGGAGGTCTACTGTTCACAGAACTACTAGTAAGACTGTAGTAACGATAATAACATGGAGGGAGGTAGGTTCTACTGTTCACAGAGACTACAGTAAGACTGTACGTAACGATAATAACATGGGGAGGAGGTCTACTGTTCACAGAACTACTAGTAAGACTGTAGTAACGATAATAACATGGAGTGGAGGGTCTACTGTTCACAGAACTACTAGTAAGACTGTAGTAACAATAATAACATGGAGAGTGGAGGTCTACTGTTCACAGAACTACTAGTAAGACTGTAGTAACGATATAACATGGAGGAGTGAGGTCTACTGTTCACAGAAACTATAGTAAGACTGTAGTAACATAATACATAGGAGGGAGGTCTACTGTTCACAGAACTACTAGTAAGACTGTAGTAACATAATGACATGAGGAGGAGGTCTACTGTTCACAGAACTACTAGTAAACTGTAGTAACGATAATAACATGGAGGGAGGTCTACTGTTCACAGAACTACTAGTAAGACTGTAGTAACATAATAACATGGAGGAGGAGGTCTACGTTCACAGAACTACTAGTAAGACTGTAGTAACGATAATAACATGATATAACATGGAGGGAGGAGGTCTATGTTCACAGAACTACTAGTAAGACTGTAGTAACAATAATGACATGGAGGGAGAGGTCTACTGTTCACAGAACTACTAGTAAGACTGTAGTAACAATAATACATGGAGGAGGAGGTCTACTGTTCACAGAACTACTAGTAAGACTGTAGTAACGAATAATGACATGGAGGAGGGAGGTCTACTGTTCACAGAACTACTAGTAAGGACTGTAGTAACGATAATAACATGGAGAGGAGGTCTACTGTTCACAGAACTACTAGTAAGACTGTAGTAACGATAATAACATGGAGGGAGAGTCTACTGTTCACAGAACTACTAGTAAGACTGTAGTAACGATAATAACATGAGGGAGGAGGTCTACTGTTCACAGAACTACTAGTAAGACTGTAGTAACGATAATAACATGGATGAGGAGGTCTACTGTTCACAGAACTACTAGTAAAGACTGTAGTAACGATAATAACATGGAGGAGTGAGGTCTACTGTTCACAGAACTACTAGTAAGACTGTAGTAACAATAATAACATGGAGGAGGAGGGGGGGGACATGGAGGGAGGGAGGTCTACTGTTCACAGAACTACTAGTAAGACTGTAGTAACAATAATGACATGGAGGGAGGTAGGTCTACTGTTCACAGAACTACTAGTAGGACTGTAGTAACGATAATAACATGGAGGGAGGTCTACTGTTCACAGAACTACTAGTAAGACTGTAGTAACGATAATAACATGGAGGGAGGGAGGTCTACTGTTCACAGAACTACTAGTAAGACTGTAGTAACGATAATAACATGGAAGGAGTGAGGTCTACTGTTCACAGAGCTACTAGTAAGACTGTAGTAACGATAATAACATGGAGTAAGTGAGGTCTACTGTTCACAGAACTACTAGTAAGACTGTAGTAACGATAATAATATGGAGGGAGAGGTCTACTGTTCACAGAACTACTAGTAAGGCTGTAGTAACGATAATAACATGGAGTAAGTGAGGTCTACTGTTCACAGAGCTACTAGTAAGACTGTAGTAACGATATTAACATGGAGGGAGGTCTACTGTTCACAGAACTACTAGTAAGACTGTAGTAACAATAATGACATAGAGGGAGGGAGGTCTACTGTTCACAGAACTACTAGTAAGACTGTAGTAACGATAATAACATGGAGGGAGGGAGGTCTACTGTTCACAGAACTACTAGTAAGACTGTAGTAACGATAATAACATGGAAGGAGTGAGGTCTACTGTTCACAGAGCTACTAGTAAGACTGTAGTAACGATAATAACATGGAGTAAGTGAGGTCTACTGTTCACAGAGCTACTAGTAAGACTGTAGTAACGATATTAACATGGAGGGAGGTCTACTGTTCACAGAACTACTAGTAAGACTGTAGTAACAATAATGACATGGAGGGAGGGAGGTCTACTGTTCACAGAACTACTAGTAAGATTGTAGTAACGATAATAACATGGAGGGAGGGAGGTCTACTGTTCACAGAACTACTAGTAAGGCTGTAGTAACGATAATAACATGGAGGGAGGGAGGTCTACTGTTCACAGAACTACTAGTAAGACTGTAGTAACAATAATGACATGGAGGGAGGGAGGTCTACTGTTCACAGAACTACTAGTAAGACTGTAGTAACGATAATAACATGGAAGGAGTGAGGTCTACTGTTCACAGAACTACTAGTAGGACTGTAGTAACGATAATAACATGGAGTGAGTGAGGTCTACTGTTCACAGAACTACTAGTAAGACTGTAGTAACGATAATAACATGAAGGGAGTGAGGTCTACTGTTCACAGAGCTACTAGTAAGACTGTAGTAACGATATTAACATGGAGGGAGGTCTACTGTTCACAGAACTACTAGTAGGACTGGAGTAACGATAATAACATGGAGGGAGGGAGGTCTACTGTTCACAGAACTACTAGTAAGGTTAGTAACGATAATAACATGGAGTGAGTGAGGTCTACTGTTCACAGAGCTACTAGTAAGACTGTAGTAACGATATTAACATGGAGGGAGGTCTACTGTTCACAGAACTACTAGTAGGACTGTAGTAACGATAATAACATGGAGGGAGGGAGGTCTACTGTTCACAGAACTACTAGTAAGGTTAGTAACGATAATAACATGGAGTGAGTGAGGTCTACTGTTCACAGTGCTATAGGTTGATAATAATTTAGTTTCATAGCACAATAAAACAAATAAAACTAGTTTCTGACATTCACTCAAAACGTACTGTCGCCGAGAATCGTAAATAAATACTCACCTTAACACAGGCGATCGCGGCTTAAAGCCCTCTGGCCTGACGTGCCACATTAAAGTGGGTCAGTTCTATCTATAAACATGGCGGTTTTGTTGTTGGAGTGGTAGTGAAGGGGGTGGTGGGGTTGACTGGGCCAAGGGAGGCCGCTGGACCTCACTCTTTAATGTCCACAGCTCAATAATTGTTTGTAAACACATGGCCTAGAGAGCCCGCACGATGCAAAAGGGTGTAATTTCCAAATCGGATGACTACAGGAGAAATAATTGCGTTGGCTTATGGCTCGCCAGGAATTTACCGTATTCTAGATTTAACACGAGGACTATTTAACGATTAATAAAATTGGGATAGTCGTGTGAAATGTTAATTAAGAGTGAATGAACTGTACATTGCCTTAATAGAGGATGGAAAATATGACAAAACTTCTAAGTATTAACTAACACGTTCCCTTAAGGTATTTTAAATCAAATTGTTCTATGTTTACGATTAGGTTGCTGATATTTTTCATCCCGTCTTCCTTCAAGTTGTATTTGCCCTTATATTATCACAGTTGTCGTAAATAGGGATTAACCCGCCCCAATGGTCTCTTGGTCTAACGCGCTACCCTCGCAGTAGACTAGACTGCCGATGACGAGGAGATAGAGGCTTTAATTTCGCTCGGGTGTACTGAGGGTGAATTTTACTAAATAGTTTTCCACTTTCCCTCCACGCAAATGCGGGTACATTTCCTCTAAATATAGTTTACTAATCTCTAGAAGCATTAGCGTAATTAATATATAAGATTTTATCCTGAACGGTTAGTAAGACGCAGTGGTGAAAAAAAAAAGGTTGACAATTTATGGTAAAATATAGATATATTTATCATTTGATAAATCGTAAAGTAGGCCTATATATCGAAAGTTCCAATAAAATGTTAAAATTATATCAATTTACTGTTTTTTTAATATATTTAATTACAATGGTCTTGGCGAACTGAAACGGTTGTATTAAATTTAACATGGCTGCTCTCATTTAATTTTGATTCATAGGCACTAAAGCATAAGCAAATATATGAAATATGTCGATAAATAGGTCGATATATCGAATACTATAACAGTGATATAAATATATCAATGCTTTTATAAATAAATCAGTATATTATTTTTTTATATCTGTACATTTTTGCCATCTCCAGTTTAGCCTATGAGACTTTTTCTATTTCAATGTTGTTGTTTTCAAAAAAAAATTAGCACCACGTCTTACTACCCATTCGAGCTGCTCGCCTGTGTACTAACTACGCTACTGTGTTAGGGATGATGAAGGTTAAGTATAGAGGAAGTGCACCCACATTTTCGTGAAAGTAAAGTTGAAAGCCATTTAAGAAAACCACCCTTAGTACACCCGATCAGGACTCGAACCTATCTCCCAATTATTGTCAGTACAATATATTTTTAGAGTGACGCCTTTAAAATAATGTGACTATCGAGGCGGGTTAGTTCAATGTTGTGCCAATTTGGCTGATTAGGCCTTTTAGGTTTATTAAGTGTAACTAAATTTTAGGTGACCTGGTGGTCTAGGGGTAGGGTGTCAGACTTCTGTGTTGGGAGTCCGGGGTTCAATTCTCAGTCCCGGCACAGATTTATCTGATTACCAAACCCTTCCTTCACCTCTGACAAGACGTGTATTAATCACAACTTGTGAATGTGTGGAATGCCAGGCCTCCACCGTGGTTCGGATTCCACGTTAAACTGTAGGTCCTCCATTTCATCTCACAATCACCCTACCTAACGTAAGTGCGTATAAACCGAACAGGTAGTAAGACGTGGTGCTAATTATAATATTAAATAAATGTTACAACACATTCGTACAAACCTTACTATATATGTGTACGATGTTTTAGCTCACTCGGTAACATTCCTGTCTATTGAGGTGAAGGCTCGGGTTCGATTCCTGGCATGGCCGAAAAACTTATCATTGGTGAATTAAAAAAGGTTTACCTTTTCACACTGATGAATAATTAACGTCCGGGAGTTGGGTATTGTGTACATTCTAGATTTATGTTATTTTTTAATTCGTGTGCTGATTTAATTAATCGGTTCGGAAAGGGCACATTAAATACCTCAAATAAATGGAAAAATTTGAATACCCATTGTATTATTGAAGCCCGTAAAAAATAATATTTAAAAATAAGTTATTTGTAAACTACCTTTAAATTATTTATATTTGTTAGTAAAAAAATATATTATTTTTTATCTTGTAAAACTATTCCGAATACTCATTTTGAACTCAATCTTAAACGCTATTTTTTGAAAATATTTCGAATTTTATAACATTTGTGTTTAGTAAACTACCCTTAAATTAATTTATTTTAGGAAAACCAACAAACTTTTCTATTATCGTGTAAAATTGGTATCAAAATACGCTTTTTGAACCCAGTCGTTTCAAATATTAATATGCATCTGACTTGGTAGTGGCGTTCCCAAAGGTAATGGAGAAGGTGCGGTGAGCTAGATAAGATTGTACAACCTTAACTAAATAGAAGGGTAGGTTCAGGGAAGGAGCTTGAAAAGAAGACCTTCGTGCCAAACACGGTCAAGGCCTTTGCCACGTCGAGAAAGACAGCACCACCCCATCAGCCTGTTGATGTTGAAGTTCCTCGTGACCTGCTCCACGAGCGGGACGAGTTGGTTAGACGTAACGTGTCCTGCCCGAAAGCCGAACTGTTCGTCCACCAAGATGCCCCCTCGCGAACATGTCGGGTCAGTCTCCTCAGTAGAAGTCTCTCGAACAATGCCCAAACAGTCGAGCAAGCTTATCGGTCGGTAAGACGAAGCTAGGGCCAGGTCCTTACCCGGATTATGAAAGCAAAGGACGTTGGCGTGCTTCCAGAGCTCAGGAACAGGACGGCGTTGAATAACTCCACGAGGAAGTTAATCGCCTCCAAGGGCAGCTTTCTGAGGACCACGTTATTGATACCATCGCGTCCGGGAGCCTTGTTTAATCTTAGAGCGGCTAACGCCCGTGACATTTCTGTCGCCTCCGTGGGTACAGGTTCATCCGAGAGTCTGTATGAGACTGCACCGATTACCTGAGCCACGTGGGCAGTGTGCACCGGGTCTGACGGGTCGTCAGTCGGTACAAATTGCTCCTCTAAGTGCTCAGCGAGAGCGAGAGTGTGGTAATCTTACTCTGACCCACACTGGAGACGCACTCGATCCCCTGGCTGCCTGACTGCCTCCACCGGCTCTCGAACCTTGGACCGATGGCCCTCACCACCTTGGAGTAGTCCTCCACATCACACAAGATGATAGGAGGGATCTTCCCCTTGGCTTTGTGAGCCGGCCCAGAACCACTAGTAGCAGGCTGCAGTGAGGCACGGCTTGCGTTGATACCCTGAGGTTCCCGCCGCTTCCCACCTTTGCCCAACGCTATCACACCTTGGCCCGGGCCACCGTTGTCTTCACTCTCATCACCAGAGCTATTGCCTAAATGGTTAGGGTTGCCCCCGGTAGCTTCCTGGTGTTGCCGGCCTTACACCTTCGGTGGAGTCTTACGGTCTGAAATCCCTCAAACTCATCATCGGACCCCTGGCTCGATTCATCACGGACGTCCACGGAATCGCACGAGCTGTTGACACGCGCGAAGCGTGTGACCTGGTCTTCCAAATCTGAAGAAAATTCAGCCGGGTATTTCTTTCCTACCGACATCCCTTGGTGGGAGGTGTCGGATTTACGCAGATTTTTGAGGCCCTTGCATAAGGCCTGCGTCAATGCCTCTTGCAGCGGTTTTTAACGGTGAAAGACGGCTAAGCTCCCCCTGGTCAGGGCTTCCGTTGGCACCGTTAGGTTTACACCCATCGTGCTGGCGGAGTTTTCGCCATTTTTTCCGGTTTGCGGGATGTTGACACTGAAAAGGGCCTCCAGTTCTTTTTTGCCATCAGTGGCACGCGCGCCTCCAGTAGGGTTTGTAGGGCGCCCCAGCTGCCTTCATCCTGCTTGGCTGGATCTCGCACTCCACCTCCTGAAGGCAACTCCCGCTTGCTTCGGCCAGCGGAACGCTTGACTCTGAGAGTTGGAGTGGCCCCACTGGCTTCGGCCTCCCCTGCATGCTTGTTGCCTTCGGGCTTGTAGCGGACCACTTGCCACCCGGCACGAGTTCCTTCCTGACTGGAGGAGCCTTCAGTCCCCGCGAACGGAAACCTTCGACTCCCCCAGCCAGGACGGGCCGCACAGCCTGCCACTGACGGCGGGTGCCCCAACGCTCACCGCCAACTTACTCCCTCTCGGGGCTGGTCACTTTCCGGGTCCGAAATTCTTCGACGCCTCATCCGGTGGTCTTCTCCCGACCCCGACGCTGACTTTTTCTTCTTCTTCTTCACCAATGGTTCCATTGTGGTACGACACCTTGCACACTCTCCAAAATGTGAAGTGAGGGATGGCTGTTTTATACTAGAAGGACTGACGTGTTCGGAAAGGGTGTCCACCAGGAAAACGGGGGGTGAGGGGGAGGAGTTTGCAGAATTGAGCAGAAAGACAACGAGCACTAGCAGACGGCGCTGAGCTCAACACAGAGAGCAACTCGGTCATTTCATCGAAGTGAGGCCAACGAGTAAGATGTTATTTTGCTGAAACTCCAGGAACAGTCAACTGGGGCACTTTCCTCGAGTTTGGGCGTTTGCCAGCAAAAGGATTTCACCGTGAGTTAATATCTGCCACACTTTATTAGAATGTATTAGTTCTTGTATTTATCGTGTTACTCATATAGCCTATATGGTATTTTGAATGTAAGTGTTTAACACGTCACACGGTTTGTAAGTTGTGATAAAAAAAATCAATTTTTATTGTCACCGCGTCTTACTATCTGAGCAGGTTACACGTATATGAACTAACTACGTTATTATGTTGAGGTTGAAAAACTATAATGTAGAGGAAGTGTACCTGAATTTGCGTGAAAGGTGAGTGGAAAACCATTTAGTAAAAACCTCCCACAATATTCTTAACTTAGATTATATCCACAATATCCTTGTACTCTGCGGTCTAATCTATTTCGAGAAGGACGCCTTAGACTATCCAACCACCAAAGTGGGTTATGCATCAATTACATCAAAGGTAATTAAGAAGAAGGAGGAACATATAAGCACACGTATTTACATTAGTTCTTTATTAATATAATATTAACAATTAATAAAAAAAAGCAACATAATATTGAAACACGCTCAACAACGTTTTTTTTACACATATTGTACAAGCGAAGACGGTACTTGTTGTGTCTGCTAGCATTTCCTCATCGACTTAACGCGGTCCCTCGAAGCAAAAGTTCGCTCCTTGTAAAGATGATGGTGAATTTAAACTAAGTACTGTGAAACAATTCTCCGCTCCCCTTCCCCCCCCCCCAAAAAAACCTCTCTTCCCCTCTTTTCCTCCACCGACCGAGTAATTAACAAGCACAGCTAATTACCGGCTCTCATTTAGACGGATTATTAGCTCTGTATATGTCGGAGCTTCGGTGACTAGGGAGAAAGAAGGGGGGGGGGGGGGGAGGGAAAGAGAGGATCATGCAAATTTGCCGCAAGAAAGATTCCCCCCCTTCCCCAACCATCCATCCTAGAACCCCTCAACCCAATCTCCGACGCAACTTCGTACGCGCTTGACGTTGTTTTCGATTCGAGAGAACAGGTTTCTTTCGGTTGAGAAACGGACCATCTACTCTTAAAACAAAAGAGAATAAATATAATAATTAATTTTTGACCCGCTTCGGTGGCCGTGTGGTCTGATGCAGCTCATTTCGCAGTAGCCCACTGATGACTGTGAGATCAAAGTCAGATATACTAAGCGTGCTTTTTCCAAAATGATTTTCCACTTTCCTACACGAAAATGCGGGTACTTTTCCTCTAGATATAAATTACTTAATCCCTAAATCCTTTAGCGTAATTAGTGCATAAGTGTATAATCCGAATGGGTAGTAAAACGTCGTGCTACATAAAAAATACCCTGCATCTTACTGCTCGTCTGGACTATGCGTAGGGCCAGATTTAGAACCGGGGAGGTCCCAACATTAAAAACATTGTTTGTCTTTTCAATGTTTTGACATTATCATTTTAACTTTCTTTCGACCCCCTTTGAGAGAGATAAGTATTGTGATTGTAAAAAAAAAAAACTTGAGAATTTGATAAATATCGACGGTTCATGACTCTATGAAATCGAAAAATTGTTTCCGTAATGCCGTTTATCCATCTGTCTGGATATATACCTATAGCCAAAGCAATTTTACTGATCGGGCTATAAAGTTTTCATAAGGTCCCCCCGTGGAGTTTTCCAAATTAGATATCTAAACCGTAAAATTAAGGGAAATTGACTGAAGGCCAAAAAGAGAATAAAAAACTACTTTCTTGATATTTGCGCTAATGATTTTAATTACATTTTTTTATTTAGGCACTTTTAACACCGCACACAAAATGGAAAATTTCATTGTTCCGTGAAAATGTCTTAGAAGGTAAGCAGAAATTCTCAATTTTGATCATATCTCTGGAACTATTTCAGTTACGAATCATAAATATAAAGTTTTAATACTATAAAAAATATCAATTTGTTTGAGTTATTTTGTATATATTTTTATAAAACCAATAGTTTGTGAGATGTAGGCAAATTTTTACTCATTTGAAATGGGAAAATTATCTTTATGCTCTTTGGTGAAGTGCTTCTGCAACAAAGTCGGATTTTTTCTTTTCGCAAATTATACGAGTTTTTAGTAAATGTATAATTATATTTTAAGATAAAAGAGAAAGTCTTTGTGCTGCACCATTTATTTATCTACAGAATTTAACTGTGAAAAGCTCAATGTTAAATACATGTTATTTAAAATAAGGAAATATTACCATCACAGTAAATGATATTTGTATTGAGAATATATATATTTCGTTTGTTTATAGTTAATTTTATTATTATTAGCACTGCGTCTTACTACCCGTTCGGGTTATACGCACTTACGCTAATGTGTAATGGTAGGGTGATTGTGAGATGAAATGAAGGACCTACAGTTTAACGTGGAATCCGAACCACGGTGGAGGCCTGGCATTCCACACATTCACAAGATGTCTTGTCAGAGGTGTAGGAAGGGTTTGGTAATCAGATAAATCTGTGCCGGGACCAAGGATTGAACCCCGGCCGCCAGCACAGAAGTCTGACACCTTACCCCTAGACCACCAGGTCACCATTTTTATAGTTAATAAGGACAGAAAATAATATCAATACTTTCTTATTACAACAGTTATTTTGGAGGCCCGAGTCGTTAACCTTTATCGTCCCCCCTCCCCCGACACCTGGGCCTGAATATAATCCCTTTATCTACGCTAGAGGGAAATAAATTAGTTAAGATAAGAAATGTTCACGCATTTGCGTGGTGGGATAGTGAGTACCCCCGTTTAGGGAAAAATTCACCCTGAGTACATACGGCTGGGAATCGATCCATGAGCAACCAGTTACTGAAAATGAAAATATTAGTATTATCTCTCAACGCCAGATTCAGTTTTTGAGCTTACTTTATAGCTCAACATTTCAAGACCAACTATCTCTTAGGCTAATAAAAATGAACTATTTAAAAAATATCTGATGTTATAAAATAGAATAAAGTGTTTGATTACAATTGTAAAATTTAAGCGTCTCTTTATTTGGCCTACTATAGCGCATACTATATTAATAAGTTTACTATAATATAATAATATTGATTTAATGCATTTCAGGTATTAATCGCTAAATATAATTACTCTAAAAATATCGATTTTTCATACAAAACTCCCCTAGTTAAAAGGAAGATCTCGGAATTAACTAATTAAAGGGAGTCCACATGACACAATCGGATATAAATTAAAACTGTCCCTGGCTCTTATATAGTTAATATATATGGTAAAAGGAAGGACCCAGACTTACTTACATAAAAAAAAAATCCCATGACCCGATCAGATAAAAAAATAAAAAGTTTAAGTGGTGTATCTTGCACTTAAATACTAAAAGATATCCAGAGACACCTCATAAACAACTAAAATATCTCTAAAGATATCAAATTTTCATATAAAACTTCCCAAGGTAAAAGATTGAGCTCGGATAATACCTACATAAAGAGAGTTAACATCACATGATCGGATGAAAAATATAGCAGTCCTTTGCTCTTCTATGTTCAACATATATAGTATATAATATATATATATATATACATGAATATGAAAATGATATTTATATGTCTTCTTTAAAACCTGAGCGAAGAATATTAAATTCCGGCATAGTTGGCAATATTTTTTGATAGAAGGGCCCGATACACCTATATATGGCTATTAATATTTTGTCCAGCAATACAAGTTTATGGAAATTATGTTAAATTTAATTGGTACCAAGAGTTGATATGGAAGTTCATTAGAAAAATACATTCAAAATAGCTCGAAATTATTCTTTTTAAAGCCTTCAACACTCAACAGGTAAATGAAAGGGCTAGGACTTACTTACATAAAAAAAAGTTTACATGATCCTATCATATAAAAAATAGGAAATTTAAATGATGTATTTGGCACTTCAATGCCGCGAAATTGCCAGAGACACAAAATAAACAATCAAAGTAACATTATATATATATATATATAAATATTTATTTCCGTGCTCATATTATTTTGTTCAAAGCCTACCAAAAATTCAACTTACGTGGTCATCTCACCCCACATATAATATCTAACATAGGTAGGTAATACAGCTAGAACCAGACATCTTAAGATTCCATCTCACACCGCTGATAATATCTAACATAGGTAGGTAATACACCTCGAACCAGACATCTTAAGATTCCATCTCACACCGCTGATAATATCTAACATAGGTAGGTAATACACCTCGAACCAGACATCTTAAGATTCCATCTCACACCGCTGATAATATCTAACATAGGTAGGTAATACAGCTAGAACCAGACATTTTAAGAGTCCATCTCACACCGCTGATAATATCTAACATAGGTAGGTAATACACCTCGAACCAGACATCTTAAGATTCCATCTCACACCGCTGATAATATCTAACATAGGTAGGTAATACACCTCGAACCAGACATCTTAAGATTCCATCTCACACCGCTGATAATATCTAACATAGGTAGGTAATACAGCTAGAACCAGACATCTTAAGATTCCATCTCACACCGCTGATAATATCTAACATAGGTAGGTAATACAGCTAGAACCAGACATCTTAAGATTCCATCTCACACCGCTGATAATATCTAACTTAGGTAGGTAATACAGCTAGAACCAGACATATTAAGATTCCATCTCACACCGCTGATAATATCTAACTTAGGTAGGTAATACAGCTAGAACCAGACATCTTAAGATTCCATCTCACACCGCTGATAATATCTAACTTAGGTAGGTAATACAGCTAGAACCAGACTCTTAAGATTCCATCTCACACCGCTGATAATATCTAACATATGTAGGTAATACAGCTAGAACCAGACATCTTAAGAGTCCATCTCACACCGCTGATAATATCTAACTTAGGTAGGTAATACAGCTAGAACCAGACGTCCCATCGTAATGCGATTTCTATTTTACACTTTAGAAAATCATGGAATTGATACCAGTGAAAATGTTAAACCTATTAAAATAATAAAACAAAATTCAAAGATAATAATTTTATTTTGAAAACCTTACTAAACTGATCCCAATCACGCTGTTGTCGAGTGAATAATTCAGGAAACCGCACAATGATGCCTTTTATAACTCTAGCGCCTTCTTTTAATTGACCTTGAGATGAGCTCTTTATACACCGGTATTTTTTTTATTTATATTTTAACTATAAAATAATTGCACTGTAAAGAACAAATATTTAGTTTTTTAAACGTATAGTGCATATAAAGAGAGACATAAGGACATAAACTGTTTGTGGTAGCTTTGATAGATTGAAAAGTTACTAAACTTAATCAATACTTATCATCATAACACAAATTTTTAGTGACTGACAGGTTTAGTAAAGTTGCATCACTTGTAAAAATAGAAAGGGCATATTTACAAGGCGGATAGATTTAGAACTACATGCTTTGGTGGCCACATGGTCTAAGGCGTTACTTGTTTACACTATACCTAAACAAAAATACGGTTACACTTCCTCTGAATTCAATATTCCACATCCCTAGCGATTAAGGAATACACCTAGAGAGCTTTTGTTTACCCTTTAAAGTTTAAATTGTAGGGGAGAATTGGATAAAATGGGATATTTAGTGCGGGATTACTCCTATCTCTTAAGACAAGGATAGTAGGACATTGAATTTTTGTAGATATTTCCATTGAATATTCTACTTTCTTCAAAAAATTTCATAATCTTTACTATTTTTTTAAAAAATATGTAATTTGATATTTTGTTTAAACTTGCATAGTGTTCTGTTATAGCCAAATGGTTCGGTAAAACGGGTTACTCATTTGAATTACATGTAAATTTATAGGAGATTAAAATTAACATATATGCTATGTTAAATTTATTTAAAAAAATTCATTACAACAAATATATGCTATAACTAAGGGGTTCACATTCTTATTTTATATAAAAATACATTATATATTAAAATTATTTTTCCATCCTCCATCGCAGTCCTCTTGTTCCACACCATTGCAGGCTTCATGGACCCAGCCTTGGCGTCGCATACACCGGAATACAAATCCTTACAGTACATGAACGGTACATCTTAATCTTCGTTCTCTTCATCTGAACTCATTTCTGCTTCAGATATCTTTCTCTGTTCATTGTGGGTTACTTTGGATGTCAAGCTCTTAGATGATGTCTTATTATTTCTTACTAAACTATTTTTTTCGTTTCTTTACTTGCTCTTGCTAGGATATCTTCAGTCAACTCTTGTTTGTAGGGCGAAGAAGTTAGAATAGCTGCTTTTCCCCGTCTCTTATCATGAGGGTTGAGCTTGGGGAACTCTCAAGATATCACTTGGTGAAACAGTAAAGGTAGTCAATGATCCACTAGAAGAAAAACAACTTGGTGTAAGGTCCATCAGTACATTAGAAGATGTGGAAGACTCACTACTGAGCAAAGACTGAGAACCGGTTGGTTTTGGTTATGGCCCAGAGGCTGTAGGGGGATGCAATAACTGCTCCGTACCAACTTCAAGTGGTATGTTAGTGGTTTCAGATGGTTCAAACATCCAGTCTAGAAAGATATCTGGGTTGAATGGAAATATTACTGTCGACAGCAGTCTGAATACTTGCCGCTTTCATAAACGCTTCTCCATACAGCTTTCCTACTTGGCTGATATTCATCTCTCTCCTAGGATGCATCTGAAGCCATTTATTTACTTCTGCAGGGTAACTTTCACTCAATGGAGCCATAAAGCTTACGTAAAGAGGCTGCAAGCGGTGCGTAATATGTGGCGGAAAACACAGCAGAATTACATTAGTGGTTCGTGCCATTTAAATCAACTCCAAACTTTTGGTAGGGGAAGCATGGCCATCTAAAAGCAGCAGCAGAGGTTTGTCTTCTGAGAGCCTGGAAAATGCAATGAAATTCTTGAATCAATCCACAAATATTTATTTCTGCATCTATCCTAAGGAGTGATAAGCAGCAGTGCTCCTCATCCAAAAGTGTGGGATTGGATCTTATCCTAAGAAAGATAACACTGCGGGCAAAAACACGCCTTCAGCACTCACGCAAGTTTCGGCTGTGACAAGAACTCCTCTTTGAGCAGAAGACTGGGAGCCAACTTGCCTCTTTCCTCGTGAACCCAGGAATTTTTTTTCGGGACAGTCGTGATGTCCATTTTGTCCACATTATAAATTCAATCTGGTGCTAGTGAATACTTTGCATGGATGTCATTTAGCAGAGAGAAAAACCTTTGTACAACAGGTTTATTAAAACCCATAGCCCGTCCAGGGGATGTGGGTTCTGGTGATCGCAAACTCACTCGAGGATGTCGTTTCAAAAATGAATATAACCATACTTTACCTACCATTTTCTTTACTTTGTTAAATGAATGTTTCAAATTATTTCTTCCACTAGTTCAAAGGCTAGCTGGAGCAGTTCATTCAGTGATGGGCCGAACAGCAGGCTCTCCATTCTAAGAATATGCTGAACTAATCCCAAATCTTGGCATCCATAAACACTGATTTATAGTGACCCACGCCTATAAAATATTAACAAAAATCATAGAATTTAAACTAGGAAAGGCTACTGCATAATCTAATTATTTTAGTGAACTACGGCAGCTGTAGAGTAAATTTTACGTGATTAATCCAATCGTTATAACTTTTTCAGCTGTTTTTTTTCCAATGGAATAATACCCTTCTTCCAAGGTACTTTATGGCACTCCATAATGTTTTGATGCCTTAAGGTATCCTAAAGTACCCTCTAACACATCATTGATGACACGTTTCATGCTTTCTTCGTTCCGTGATTGACGTTGAGATGTACGCTTGTACTTTCCCACTATCTGAAACGAATATAAGCTATGTAGCCTACAAAAACTAGTCATCATAGTTATTGCTTTAAATAATTAGAAAATATAATTACGCAAATAAAGTTTTGGGTTATTCCCCTAATGCCTCCCTTCTCAAAATTACACAAATGTTGGGCAAAACAGGATACTATCCCGTTCTGCCCAACTGTCTAGTATCCTGTTTTGCCCAACTACGACATGAAAACAAGAAAATGGTATCTAGGCCAAATCATCTCTACTATCACAATTTTCTTGTATTGTAATCAAAGCCTAAAAATTGTAGATTTAGAAGTGACCTACCTCTTGGTGATACAATTTTCACACGTCTTACAAACGCACTTTAGTTTTCTCAAAACAATTTAGTGAAATCCCAAAATTATTACTTTTGACTCTGTAGCGCAGGCCACTCCAACTAGTGATTGCTAAGTGAAGCTTTCTAGAGTGACATTTAGTTTTACTTATTATCCACTAGAGGGAAGCACTTGCTGACCAAAATATGTGGTGTCTTGTTTTATCGTACCATCGCGGTTAATCCAACTCTTCCCTATATGTATTTTCTTTAAGGCACCTATTCAATAACATTTGTTAAATCTAAGCCCTTGCAAAAAAATCTAATATACCTGTTACTTAAAGTACCTGGTTAATATTATTATTATTATTATTATCACCGCGTTTTACTACTTGTTCGAGTTAAACACTTGAGTACTAATTACGCTAATGGGTTAGGAATTGGGTAGGTTGAATTAAATAGAAATGAACCCGCATTTGCATGGAGGGTGGAAAAACCATATAGGAAAAAACCACCCAGTTCACCCGAGTGAGATTCGAACCTCAATATCTCCGTCCTTGGCAGTCTAGTGCTAAAACAAAAAAGCGCGTTTAACTACGCCACCGAGGCGGGTGTTAATAATATTAAAATTATTAAAAAGGTAATATGCTAAACATTTTCAAAAATCAATCAGACAATTGATTTATATTCAAAATACAATAAGTTTTTCTTAAATAAAACCCAGATGGGTATTTTGGGATGGGTAAAATTATAACAAACCTGAAGTTGGGAGTGCAGGGGACAAGAGTTAAGGCCAGTGTTTTTGTAACTTTTATAGTGAGATGTTTTTTGGCCAACTTAAATAAAATATTGCTCAAGTAGAAACATAAGAGTTTAATTTTCTTCACATGGTGATATCAACAGTTGTTGAATATCTGTCGTGAGCATAGCGACATTAGATGATAAACTTTTTAAATGAAGAATAAAAGTTGTCATTAAATTTCAGTACAACCTTGACAGATTTTTAAGAAATATTGATGTAACTATGTGAAGAAAATTAAACTTTATGTTTATACTGAAGCAATTAATAATTTATTTTGACTGAAAAGAAGTTTTAATGAAAACTGCAAAAATACTGACCTTTTCTCACGTCACCTTAAACCGCCACTAATGAAATAACCACGATAATTGGAGAATACAGTGTTATTGCTCTAAGTATTATGTTATCTGTTACCATAGCAACGGGTATTGGTAAGGGGTGAATGTCTGATTGCTGGGATGGTGGAGGAGAAGGGTTAGGAGGTTTTTAATGTGTGTGTTGTGTTTGTGTGTCTATGTTGACTCTCTATTGAAAACATCATCGTACATCGAGGGGTGAAAAACAACCCTGCCAAAGGGTTAATTCGTTTCAGATTGGTCTCCAGCTGAATGGTGTGTTTGCGCTCGTCTTGATTCATTTGTCAACTTTGAAGGTTTGGGGGGTAATGAATCTTCGTCGCCATCCATCTGTTTGAATGCAGCAACGACTATTTATATTTACAGCCACTGCTATATTTACTTTGGTAAATAAAAGAGGTTTCACCCCTTTTTTTTCATTATTCGAATAAAGTCTTTAGTTGTTTTTATATGGATCTAATTTGGTTTATAACTATATAGTTTAACTCTTAACGAATTAAAAATTTTGTTTTAGGATAAGCACAATTTAAATAAATTGAACTTTTTGAAAAATGTTTAGTCTTCTTCTTCTATCTTAATAAAATTTAGAGTTTATGTATCAGTGTGCCAGACTCTATTGGGTGTTGCGATAAATCTATAGCACTCAAAGGTTTGAAATTTAAAATTTAGTAGCCTCTTTGCACAAACATGTGCGCCTCGAAGTTGGAACTTTAAAATTTGAATATGATTGTTTAAAGTAAACAAAAACTGTTTCAGGAGAAATTAAAATAAAGAGCTTTTCTTTCTGTTTGAATTACTAAATAAAAGCGTTGACACGTGTAACGCTGGGTATTTCTGATAGAATAAAATCAGTGAATAACAGTTGAGCAACGGGACCCCTTGTCCCAACTATTCATAGTCTAGTGGGGCCACGTTCACTGGCCAGGAGGATTATCGTCATAGCTTAGTTGGGTAACGATCACTGGCCAGGAGTATTATCGTCGTAGCTTAGTTGGGCCACGTTCACTGGCCAGGAGGATTATCGTCATAGCTTAGTTGGGTAGCGATCACTGGCCAGGAGTATTATCGTCGTAGCTTAGTTGAGCCACGTTCACTGGCCAGGAGGATTATCATCATAGCTTAGTTGGATCACGATCATTGGCCAGGAGGATTAATTATCGTCATAGCTTAGTTGGGTAACGATCACTGGCCAGGAGTATTATCGTCGTAGCTTAGTTGGGCCACATTCACTGGCCAGGAGGATTGTCGTCATAGCTTAGTTGGATCACGATCATTGGCCAGGAGGATTAATTATCGTCATAGCTTAGTTGGGTAACGATCACTGGCCAGGAGTATTATCGTCGTAGCTTAGTTGGGCCACGTTCACTGGCCAGGAGGATTATCGTCATAGCTTATTTGGATCACGATCATTGGCCAGGAGGATTATCGTCATAGCTTAGTTGGATCACGATCATTGGCCAGGAGGATTATCGTCATAGCTTAGTTGGATCACAATCATTGGCCAGGAGGATTAATTATCATCGTAGCTTAGTTGTGTCACGATCACTGGCTAAGAGGTTTTCATTATAGTTTAGTTGGGTCACGATCACTGGCCAGGAGGATTATCGTCATAGCTTAGTTGGATCACGATCACTGGCCAGGAGGATTATCGTTATAGCTTAGTTGGATCACGATCACTGGCCAGGAGGATTATCGTTATAGCTTAGTTGGGCCACGTTCACTGGCCAGGAGGATTAATGATCGTCGTAGCTTGGTTGGGTAACGATCAATGGGAAGGAAGATTTTCATTATAGTTTAGTTGGGTCATGATCACTGTCCAGGAGGATTATCGTCATAGCTTAGTTGGGTAACGATCACTGGCCAGGAGGACTTTAACATATAATAGACCTGCAGTTGGATATGAATTCGGGGCCGCCAATCTTTTTGTCTTACGTTAGGTTAGGTTAGGTTAGTTTAGGCTAGACTAAACTAGGTTATATTATCTTAGCATTTTGTTGTGTCCTACTAGCCACCACTTGCTGTTTTTTTTTCACTCAACTTGAGACAACATTTACAACCATCCTAAATGGATCGCCACAACAACCGGGGCAGAGTTAGTATATCAGTACGCCCTGCTTACAATTCACAAGAAGGAATTAGTTTGCCCAACTGTAATGTGGGATTAACGCTAACCCTTAAATCTAGGTCATAAAAGGTATACGTGCCCCAGTTGTAATGCGCCCTATAAAATATATTCAAGCTTTTTTTTTAAACAAAACTATTTTATTTTTATGCGTTACACTCATCAGTGGTCGAGTGTATATTGCGTCATTCTTTCAATAGACTGGACTACAGCTGTTGGAGATGACGTGGTTCGAACCTCGGTCCGCTGTACTGAGGCTGCTTTAAATTTTAGTCACGCTAATGGAATAGGTATGATGTAGATATAATTTAAAGCAAAGTTATAAGAATAATTGGTGAAGGTTATAATGGAAAATTATTTGGGATAATCTACCCTCAGTAGAAACAACCTGGATTCAAACACCGATCTCTTAAATACCGGAAAATCAAACCAAATAGGTTCTGATAATTAGTCTGCGTGCCTCTCGGATGAGGTTCTGACTGGCCAAGCTAAGACTGCGTAGGAAGCATGTATTAAAACCCGTCTCACAGCTGATTAACCGGATAGTTAGAAAGAATACTTCGTTTAAACCAGAAAACGTGTCGAAATGGTGTTTTTCTTCATTCTAGGGATCAATTTATTAGTTTACTTCTTACTTACTGTATGGCTTAGGAACTCGTAGGTTCAATGCTACACTTACGAAAATACTCTACCTATTCCCATCTTGAGCTAGTTCTATCCAGTCCACCTCATTACACACTATTTCTATCTTGAGCTAGTTCTATCCAGTACACCTCATTACACACTATCTCAATCTTGAGCCCGTTCTATCCAGTCCACCTCATTACACCGTATCCTTATCTTGAGCTAATTCTATCCAGTCCACCTCAATACACCCTATCCCTATCCTGAGCTAGTTCTAGCCAGTCTACCTCATTACACCCTATCCCTATCTTGAGCTAGTTCTATCCAGTCCACCTCAATACACCCTATCCCTATCCTGAGTTAGTTCTAGCCAGTCAAAGTTTCCTGAACTTATTTTTGTACTAAGCCTCGGTACGGAATAAGGGGAGTAAAACGCTCGTCTTGTTTCAGGGAAAGAGCTGACGTACCAGGGGGACGACCTGGATGATGCCTCGAGCAACCGCGAGGAGCTAGGCAGTGACATCAGCGACGACCGGGATGGCAAGAGCACATCCAGCGGCGGCGTAGGAGGGGGCAGCTCCAAGAAGAAAAAGTCCTCCGGCGGTCAGGGTGGCGGCGACAAGAGTGGCGGTGGCAACGGAGGTGGCGGTGGAGGTGGGGGTGGAGGCGGCAAGCCTCGAAGGGCCCGCACGGCCTTCACTTACGAGCAGCTTGTCGCCTTGGAGAACAAGTTCAAGACGACGAGGTACCTCTCCGTTTGCGAGAGGCTGAACCTTGCCCTGTCCCTGTCGCTGACAGAGACACAGGTGAAGATCTGGTTCCAGAATAGAAGGACCAAGTGGAAGAAGCAAAACCCAGGGATGGACGTGAACAGTCCGACGGTTCCGCCCCTCCGGGCCCACCGGGCCTCCTTTCCCCGGTTCATACGCGCACCACCAGCACGCGGCGGGACTGCTGTACTCAGCGGCCCATCACGTGCCCTACCCGTACCCACTAGGGCCGGGAGGTGGCCCCGGGGGTCAAGGGTACACCGGGCATCCCTACTTTCATCATCTGACCAACCACCACTCTTTGGGTCACTCCTCGTGAGGAGGGTTGTGAGCTTCCGCTGTCGCCGCTTGAATGACAAGATTCTTCTTAGAAGAGACAGCTGAGACTCCTCCCATGAACTGAGATTCTTCTTAGAAGTGACAGCTGAGACTCTCCACGAACTGAGATTCTTCTTGAAGTGACAGTGAGACTCCTACCACGAACTGAGATTCTTCTTGGAAGAGACAGCTGAGACTCCTCCCATGAACTGAGATTCTTCTTAGAAGTGACAGCTGAGACTCCTACCACGAACTGAGATTCTTCTTGGAAGAGACAGCTGAGACTCCTCCCATGAACTGAGATTCTTCTTAGAAGTGACAGCTGAGACTCCTACCACGAACTGAGATTCTTCTTGGAAGAGAAGCTGAGACCCCCATGATGAGATTCTTCTTAGAGTGAAGCTGAGACTCCTCCCACGAACTGAGATTCTTCTTGGAAGAGACAGCTGAGACTACTCTCGTGAACTGAAATCATACAAAAAAAAATTGTTTCAACGTATATCCTACAAAAATAAAATTCCAAAGTCGATAAGCTCTTACAAAACATGTGTTTATATCGTGAGCCCATGAGAAACTTTACGGTCCCAAAAGTGATTTGTAATTGGTTCTTGAAGACCCGCGTGAACCATTGGTTACATTTCCAAGTGCGTTTCAAGTCTGAACACAGACACTTGTATGTGAAGTGATTATTAACTGTAGGTTCACTCGTTCACCGAAAAAACAAGAGCAGAAACGTAATCACGTGACGATCTCCAAACCAAACACAAGATTTCAGCCTCATTGGCATGAGCTGTTCTGCGTGATTTGAAATAACCTCAACTTTCCTTTTACTGCTTGACAATATCAGCTTGAAAGATTCAATCTAATTTAAAAACCAATGACTTAATTAGTACGCACGAGTCTAACAAAAATACTTATTATCACCAATTGTTTCCAGCCTGTGGCAGGGTCAATTCAGTAAATTTCTTCCATCTTCCATTATCCTTCCACCATTCTTCTTCCTTTAATTGCTTCCATTTTTATACTGTTTCTTGCACACGTTCTGTTATCTGCGCCTCCCATTTCTTTCTTGGTCTCCCTTGTGGTCTTTTCTCTAAATACTTTATTTATATAACTTTCTTTGGCATCCTCTCCTTTTCAATCTCCATTATATGCCCATACCATCTCAGTCTTTCTTCCTCTACTATTTCATGTACTCCCTGTTGCGCCACTCTTTCCCGGATAACTTCTTTCCTAATCTTGTTTCTCCCCATGAAAGCTAGCAGGTTCCTCACATACTTCATTCCCATGGCCTCCACTTTCCTAGTCTTTCTTACATTCATTGTGCATGTTTCTGTTGCATATATGATTATGGATACAAAGTATGCCTTTTTAACAACACTTATTTACACTTAAAGGGAAATTCTCTTCTCCACAGAAGATTTCTTACACACTTATAGAACAACTCTTCCTCCTGCCCTCTTCTGATTAAATCCTCTTTACTTTCTTCGTTAGCCTTAATCACGCTTCCAATATAGCTTATGTTCTGTACTTTCCTCAGCAAAAAACTACTGAAGTTGTGAAATGATTTAGACCAACTCGTCAAATGGAAAGTATATGTCTCGTTCTTATTCTGTTTGGATTCGTCACACGACATGACACGATAATTTAAAAATATACATCGTGATATCATTCTTATATATCTGTCCATCCACTAGAAAATAAAATATGTCGGTAATCAGATGCTTCTAGTTTATGTTGCAAACCATCATGGGCCAACCGGTGCGCACGAATTGCAGAAAAACTAATCCGTGCTTTGTGATATTTTACTTGAACTGCGGAATAAAATTTCTAGGCCAAGAATGGGTCATAATCTTACAGTGAAGCGGAGAATTAAAAAAATATCCAAACAAATAAATTGTCGGTGAGACAGGAAAGAGTATATGGTTACATATTTATGCAACAAAAGCGCAAAAAAAAAAAGTTATAGAAAAACGCATAAATTCATGCTTCACAAAGTAAAGTCTAGGTTTATAATTTATTGATAGAAATTATTGTCAACCTCGGTAGTCTTAGAGTAAAATGCTTCGCCTCAGGATCCAATGTCCGTGGATTCAAACCAGTTGGGTTCAACTGGTTTTTATTGAGCGATAAAATCCGTAACACAACTTCCTTTGGAGGGGAAATAAACCCGTTTGGTCCAATGTCGATTGTGGACATGTAAAATATCCCTGAGAGTTATGTTAAAATACCTTTCCCAGCAAAATTGTTAGGACACTTCGCTCTCGCCCATAGAAATTCTCATGTGCTGATATAATCAGTCGGTTTATGAAGTGGACGTTAAATACCTCAAATAAGTAAATAAAATTTTTATTATGATAAAATATTATATACCCACCATTTTATTGCACTTGTAAAATTCAAGTTAAGTTGCGGTTAAATGGCTTAGATCTGGCATTGGCCCAACATGAAAATTGTCTGCAGTTCAGCGGTAGAAATTCGAGACCCTACGTAGATACCTGCTTCTGGTCATGCTTTATTCTGCAATTCGAGTGCGCCGGGTCAACAAACATATGTTTCTGTTAGCGCGTGGTTTGCTCTGAACGTGTGAATCAAGCTTTTTACTTAAGTTTGACGACTGGGCTGCTGGATTCATACATAAAGCTACGCTATGCTGTGCTACGTTACGCTATGCTATGCTGTGGACATTTTTTCTCGTGTGTTTCACACAGTGAGCTGTACTACGCTATACTTTGGAAGATTTAGTAGAGTATTTAAAGTCTTCAGACAACATGACCTTTTGTGGGTCTGTCCTTGTGCGCACGTGCAGCACAAAACGTAGCGCGAATGAGATGTAAAAATCGCCCGGTCCGCGATTTAGCTCACATAGCGTAGCTTAGCACGGCGTAGCATAGCACAGCATAGCGTGATGTGTGAACGTGTTCGTTAAAATACTTGTCTAACGGTCTTAAAAGATAGTAAATCGCAGCAAAGCATAGCGTAGCGTAGCTTCTTGTGTGAATCCAGCATTACCCCGTCGTAACGAGTACAGAAGGGAGGCTTTCTAACGATTGACCTTTAATTTCGTCATATCTAAAGCTAGGAAGGTGTTTTCCTCCTATGCGAGCCTGTTCGGGTGCTCATTGGCAATTTATCGAATGTGTTTTATCTTTTCAATCGATCATAATTTTAAACATAAATAGTTAAATTTGGAGAGTCCATTCCTGTTATCCCCTTCTCCCTGGTCAAAAACAGTATAAAATTAAAACACGAGGTTTTCCCTAATGTTATTGATTCTTACAAAGAAAAACTAAATATATTTTCAGCAAGGACATTACAATAATTAAATGACTTGGAACTTTTAACTTTGCATACCTATAAAGACATAATAATTCCAGCGTGAGTCTAGAAACCTATAATGTAAGCCAGGGGTCTTCAATCCGCGGCCCACCGACCACCTGCGGCCCGCTGTAACGTTTATTTGCGTTCCATCTGCTCATGAAAAATATAATATTATTTCAAGAAGAAAAATGACAACTACAGATTTATATTTGACATAATTAAATAATAAAATAAATACGTATTTTAAGTTATTTTATAAACAATTTTTGATGTATACGTGAAGAGTAGTTTACGTTTTTATACAAATTCACTTTAAACCTGCTCTTGTAGACAAGGGAGAACGTATATTTCGGGTGCGTCGGATATAGTCCGAAGTGTTCGGACATAGTCGGGTGTGTTCGAGCATAGTCGGGAGTGTTCGAGCATAGTCGGAAGTTTCGAACAAAGTCGGTAGTGTTCGAACAAAGTCGGTAGGGTGGGTTCGAGCATTAGTCGGGCGTGTTCGTGTTTGTTCATCACCGTTGTGACACTCAGTACGACAAAAGAAAAAAATAATATATTAATTGTTCCACCCTAATATTGTCGGTACAATTTTGCGGCCTGTGAGCCAACAAGAGACAAAAATTTGCTCTTTTGATCTTTAAAAAGGTTGAAGACCCCTGGTACAGGCCTTAACGTATATTTTTGGACATATTAATACTACTCGTTTTGTTTAAAAATTAATTTTATTTCGTGTTAGTTATTTGATTCCATCCATTTTCTTATTCGTTTTTATGTATTTTGCTACAGTATGTCCCTATAATGACAGACTGAAGATTTTTGCATAGTGCTTATCTGTGAAGCCATTCTGAGATGGTCAAGAAACGGCCTTTTCAATGAAGTTTTATCCAAATATAATTTAATATTTCAACAATGTTCAGTATTAGGAACTTCTATTAACTCTTTATCTTCATTAATGTTTAATCATAAATGATCCACGTGCAATAGTGTTCGTGTAAATCTAAGATTTATAGCCGACTGTATCGCAGAGTTGATGGGTATGTGATGCAAGCTTTCAAGGTCGTACCCATTTTAATAACCTTGACAAGTAGATATATAGTTATTTGACTTAACCTAAGGTTTTCATTGGTGATCCTATCTTAAAAATTACAATTTTATAGATAGTTGTAGTGTTTTTTATCCAGGCTTAACCTAATTATCCTTTCAGGTTGGCTTCCTTCACTATCAATTACTTTACATCATTGTACAGTGTTTCTATACTGTATTATTAGACAATTTTATAGATAGGATTTTTTGGCACTGTTTTTGTCTACCCAGTATTAAGTTGATCAATCATACGTATCACTCAATTTGTTAATTAACTATTACGAGTGTGTGCATTGACTTTATACAGAGAATCAATAGACTGATTGAGAGAAAAATGTTTACGTGGGCAAAATCAAGTCAGGTCTTAATTAACAGCATTAATTAAATCTCTCTTTAGTTTGACCAAATGTTTGTAATAAAATTTTAAATTTGTTAAATTAAGAAAGTCAAGGTTTAATGACACACTAATTGAATCGACTAAATACATCTTCGATTTCAAACATAACAAATAGATCTACAATTATTTTTTTTAAATGACTCGACATATGATCGATAACTCAGAAATAAAATAAATTGAAAAACGAGCTTTTGATTAAAGTGAGTATTATTTAAAAATACTAGATGCTATTCTTTCAAAAACATTGTGATGATTTAAAACAATGTGTAAATAGCTAAGACAAAGTGGATATTTATTTATTTTATTTACAATACAAAGAAAATAAACTGTGGTGAAATCTTAATTAAATCATTGTTACGCAAAGTGATGTGATTAAATCGGTATTATTTTAAATCGTAATAATTAAAACAATTATAGAAGTGTCTGTATTATTTCAATATAATTTCCTTCCTAAGTAGATAGAAAAATATTTTTTTATACATTCAAGGCCAACTTTTATTCAAATCATTCACTGACAATTAAACTAAATGCGAGACATATATCTAATGAAAAATTTAACTGGGAATAAATGTTATTTTGTAATTAGTAATATTTAGAGGACATTTAAATCTTTTTAAATATCGTTTTGGCCCATTTTAACAAACTGTATCAAAGCTTAAAGTCATATAATATTGGTAATAAAAAAGGCAAATAACTAATCACTATTTCTGCATATCAGAAACTGAGTCAACGGTGACTCAAGGTCAGCATGCATGTTAACACTTGTACAGTCTAATTTTCATAGAAAGGGCCTTATCTGATATAGATAAAAGCTGCTAGATCTATTTTAACTTATTCATACACCAAGTCATGTAATCTGGAGTTATCACTTTTGATGGATATTATCAATACTTATGAGATAAATCTAATAAAATGTTATAAATGTTGAAAAGAGAAAAAGTATGTTTTTGTTTTATAAGAGGGCGTTTGATTGAAATTTTAACCGTACATGGGCGTCATTAGTCGTAGGAACAGGGGGAATCCCACTTACCCAAATAATCTAATCAGATGGAGCATTCTTAGTGCCGTAAAAAAAAGTGTTTTATTTAAAACAAAATAAAGTTAATATGTTTTAAGAGATTGATTCATAATTAGGGTAGGTAACTTAGTTATATGACATATAGAATGAATTCCCTTATCATATCATTCTTATTATTTGGATGTCCAACTCCCTGGCTCATTCCGTAGAGTGTCTGCCTAATTAGCTCGATCCCCAGCCTGGCCGAAAAATGTATAATTAGTGAAATCGGGAGTTTCCACTTTCACAGCGATGAATTAATGATCGGGAGGCTGGGTATGGTGTATATTATATATTTAAGTTAGTTTCTAAGTCAGGTGCTGATATAATCAGTAGTTTCAAAATGTGCAGGTTAAATATCTCAAATAATTTTTTTTAATGTTATTCAGATGTTACCAAAGTATATTTAAAGATAAAAGAGGTTCCTCTCTCGAACTCATCCAAAACACCAGTTAGTCATGACCTTGGCTACCAATTAACCGAGGATAAAACACCAGTTTGTCATGATCATGACTATCAATTAACCGAGGATAAAACACCAGTTTGTCATGATCATGACTACCAATTAACCGAGGATAAAACACCAATTTGTCATGATCATGACTATCAATTAACCGAGGATAAAACACCAGTTTGTCATGTTCATGAATATAAATTAACCGAGGATAAAACACCAGTTTGTCATGATCATGACTACCAATTAACCGAGGATAAAACACCAATTTGTCATGATCATGACTATCAATTAACCGAGGATAAAACACCAGTTTGTCATGATCATGACTACCAATTAACCGAGGATAAAACACCAGTTTGTCATGATCATGACTATCAATTAACCGAGGATAAAACACCAGTTTGTCATGATCATGACTACCAATTAACCGAGGATAAAACACCAATCTGTCATGATCATGACTATCAATTAACCGAGGATAAAACACCAGTTTGTCATGATCATGAATATAAATTAACCGAGGAAAACACCAGTTTGTCATGATCATGACTACCAATTAACCTAGGATAAAACACCAGTTTGTCATGATCATGACTACCAATTAACCGAGGATAAAACACCAATTTGTCATGATCATGACTACCAATTAACCGAGGATAAAACACCAATTTGTCATGATCATGACTATCAATTAACCGAGGATAAAACACCAATTTGTCATGATCATGACTACCAATTAACCGAGGATAAAACACTAATTTGTCATGATCATGACTATCAATTAACCGAGGATAAAACACCAGTTTGTCATGATCATGACTACCAATTAACCGAGGATAAAACACCAGTTTGTCATGATCATGACTATCAATTAACCGAGGATAAAACACCAGTTTGTCATGATCATGACTACCAATTAACCGAGGATAAAACACCAGTTTGTCATGATCATGACTACCAATTAACCGAGGATAAAACACCAATTTGTCATGATCATGACTACCAATTAACCGAGGATAAAACACCAATTTGTCATGATCATGACTACCAATTAACCGAGGATAAAACACCAATTTGTCATGATCATGACTACCAATTAACCGAGGATAAAACACCAATTTGTCATGATCATGACTATCAATTAACCGAGGATAAAACACCAGTTTGTCATGATCATGAATATAAATTAACTGAGGAAAACACCAGTTTGTCATGATCATGACTACCAATTTACCGAGGATTAAAACACCAATTTGTCATGATCATGACTATCAATTAACCGAGGATAAAACACCAGTTTGTCATGATCATGACTACCAATTAACCGAGGATAAAACACCAATTTGTCATGATCATGACTATCAATTAACCGAGGATAAAACACCAGTTTGTCATGATCATGACTACCAATTAACCGAGGATAAAAACACCAATTTGTCATGATCATGACTACCAATTAACCGAGGATAAAACACCAATTTGTCATGATCATGACTACCAATTAACCGAGGATAAAACACCAATTTGTCATGATCATGACTATCAATTAACCGAGGATAAAACACCAGTTTGTCATGATCATGACTATCAATTAACCGAGGATAAAACACCAGTTTGTCATGATCATGACTACCAATTAACCGAGGATAAAACACCAGTTTGTCATGATCATGACTATCAATTAACCGAGGATAAAACACCAGTTTGTCATGATCATGACTACCAATTAACCTAGGATAAAACACCAGTTTGTCATGATCATGACTACCAATTAACCGAGGATAAAACACTAATTTGTCATGATCATGACTACCAATTAACCGAGGATAAAACACCAATTTGTCATGATCATGACTATCAATTAACCGAGGATAAAACACCAATTTGTCATGATCATGACTACCAATTAACCGAGGATAAAACACTAATTTGTCATGATCATGACTATCAATTAACCGAGGATAAAACACCAGTTTGTCATGATCATGACTACCAATTAACCGAGGATAAAACACCAGTTTGTCATGATCATGACTACCAATTAACCGAGGATAAAACACCAATTTGTCATGATCATGACTACCAATTAACCGAGGATAAAACACCAATTTGTCATGATCATGACTACCAATTAACCGAGGATAAAACACCAATTTGTCATGATCATGACTATCAATTAACCGAGGATAAAACACCAGTTTGTCATGATCATGACTATCAATTAACCGAGGATAAAACACCAGTTTGTCATGATCATGACTACCAATTAACCGAGGATAAAACACCAATTTGTCATGATCATGACTACCAATTAACCAACGATAAAACACGTCCATCGCAAACTCTGTTGTGAGCAAATAATAATGGATTACCTCGAGTAAGTAACTAAACCTGGATACAGGCACGGATTAATTGGGGGCGTCAAAGTGTCAGTTGACCCCCCCCCCCCCTGTGAAAGTTTAAAACTAATACAAAAAACTAAATGAAAGTTCAAATTTTAGAAAGAAAATACAACATATACATTATACAATTATATATCTCTTTTTACGCGCTTATTCAACATTTATCTAACTTTTGATATGACTCACGCAAGTTTGGAAAAAAATATTCGTTTTCATCTACGAATATTTGTTGCGCATATAGACGGTAGAATACCACACATCAAAGAAGACTAATAATCGCCTGAGAACAGTTCATCCACCAATACCGAATACAGAGTATGTGTGAAGAGAAGAGAGATGACCTTAAATCAAACTCCAAATTATTTCTAATTGCATTCTATTGTCAAAAATTTGCCGTAAAAGATCACATCAAATAACTAATAGACTAGAGGCATCTAACTGATGGAAAAAGTTAGAAGAGGAAAGCTCTAAATATCTTCCAGGGTCATCTAAATTTTAAAAATGTCTAGGGAAGGACAGCTCCAAATAGGTTCTAGATGCGTGTCATTTTGAAGAATTTTATAGTTTGACTCCAAATTGAAATATCTCCTATAATAATTCTACTTGAATTTGAAGTCGATATTTTTCCTTCTTGATCAATTTATACAAAACACAAAATAATACTATCCTCAATAGTACATTCATTATATTCACAGAGAATAGTTGTGGTTTACGAGGTTTAAGACGTCAGTCTCACAATATAAAAACACTTAAAACAAAATACGACCTAATTATTCGATCATTGCTTATAATATTAAACTTAAATCACTTGAGATGAGCTATTTTAAATGAGAAACCTTCCAAGAAGCTGCCATATTGAAATGGATAGCCAGATTTAAAAACTATGTTTTGTAAATTCATCGTTTGACCTACGTTCAAAGAACGTTGATTTCAATTTTTGTTTTGTCTGCGTGGCATTACTGACGGGGAAGAACATGCCATCCAGTTAGGTCGCCTGTATGTAGACTATTTGCTGCTCTGGGGATACAGAACGTTACCCAGGGTACACTTATGAAGGGGTTCTACACATCGTACCCGCTATGAGATGATGTGATGACAGTGAATATAAAGTTGTGGAGCCAGTGAGAGTCTTAACCTAACTTAACTCTAATTTACCAACCGCTATCGGCCGTTGGGATAATTCCCCTTAAGAGAAAAATATCCAAAGTACCGGCCGAGAACTAAACTCATGACCCTTATGTTCGTAGTCAGGTGCACTAACCACTACACCATGGGTCCGGATACCAAATTATGTTAAATTTGACCCATGAATTTGACATATCATGGAACAAGCTTCCAAATGGTGAAGTTAAAACAGGACCTCACTTCTCTTGTCCAACTAAAACACTTTAAATAGTGAGTACAAATAACTCAAAACAGAAATAATGTTGTTCACAACGAATGGTTAAATTGTCTCTTGGTTGGTTGATTTACTCGTTAGGTAAATGAATTTCCCTGCAGCTGATTGATTAGGTAGATCAATTAATTGGCATAATTTAATAGACGATCAATTATTTTAATTAAATCAGCTAGCTTCGCAGTCGATTAGAACAGCTTGTTTCACATATGCGTCAGTTTAGCTCATTATACAAAGTGGATGTTTCAATCAAAGAATACCGTTACCGTAAAAAAAACACATGTAATTTAAAACAGTTTAATACTGTTACGTTTAGATAACTGAATGTGTTTTTTATGTTTTATCTTTTGTTTTCCGCGTCTAACTACCCAACCAAAATATTCGCATATTAACACTAAAGTCATATCACTTTTAAAATGTATAGTAAGTAAAACTATAAGTAGCCTCCAGTATATTCAATTGGTTACTATAATAATACTGCGCGTCTGGGATACATCATTCGTAGCCCGGCAGTGGAAATATTAGCCAGTACTAATGTACCGTTGCAAAGGGGATGCTCGAATGTACTAATTGTACATCCTTTCCGTGGAGGCTCGTTACATGTCCCGATAAGATGACAAGATGCTGATAGTGAGAATGAGGGGGGGGGGGGGAGTGGACCAGTGGAAACATTTAAACCTAACTTAAGACTAGTTAACCAAACCCTGGTGACCGTTGGGATAATTCCCCTCTCGGGAAAAAAAAATCCAAGGTACCAGCCGGGAATCGATCCCACAGACCCCCTATACTCTTATCCAGGTGACTACACCACGGGGCCTGTTAATTGTCTACTGACAAGACATGATCTTCCGCCTTTACCAGAACTACTTCAACAACTTGCAGCAAGGCCAATCTGTAAGTGAATCACACCACCCACGCTATCAGACGACAGTGATGATTTAAATCTCTCAAGACACCTTAATAATAAGTAAGATAAGAGATTTACTTAAATGTTTACTTTTACAGGTGGCCATAAAATTTGGAAACATAGGGGATTTAGAAACATTCCCTTTTTATGCTCTACATGCTCAAATTATGTTCCATTAACATACATTAATGGGGTAGTGCGCTTCTGAAAGTATCTCGAAGATTATTCAAGTAAATCATCTCCATTAACACTTGATATTTTACTTTAACGAGCTTACATAAACTTTTGAAAGTGCATTAACATATTCCCAAGTATCGAGGGAATATATTTTAGAGCCTAGAAAAAAATTATCCTGAATTACCTAAGTTTCCAGTCTTAATGACAAATATGTTTGTTTGCACCATTTGTTGTTTTTCTATGTCCCCATTATTTTGTTTTATGAAATTTGTATTTAAAAATTTTAAAAAGAGACAAAACTTTGTCATTTTCTATTAAACTTACTTTAAGTGTTTTATATTAATTTAAAAATAGATAAGGAACTATCACAGAAATGAATAGATTCGACCAGATTTTCATTTAATACTTTAACATTTTATAACATGTTATAAATAAATTGCTTAAAATAAAAAATATATAATACTAGTTTAGTCGATATTGATTAGCCTATTTTTGTTTGGGATGTGACCGTAGATTCCTCGAATTTTTTAAGGATGTTAGAAATCGGAGGCATTAAGAAAAAGTGGAATTCAAGATTGGAAAAAAAATAATCAAGTCTTAATTTGGAATAGAAATTTGTTTTTTATAGATTTCATACTGCTTATTATTTGGTCCATTCCAATCATTATAAGGCCAATTTAACAGCCAGATCCCATACCATTCATTTGTCACTTAAGGTCCGACACCTTAGCTCATTCGGTAGCGTGTCTGATGAGTTAGACGTCCCGGGTTCTACTCCTGACGTGGTGAAGTGTGAGTTTTCACCTTCATAGTGATGAATTAAAGTTCGGGGGCTGGATGTTGTTTCTGTTCTAGATTCATGTTAGTTTACAAGTCGCGTGTTGATATAATCAGACGATTCAGAAAGTGCATGTTAAATATCTCAAATAAATGAGAGAGAAAATACCACTTAACTGTACTGTACTCTACATGGATTTCTAATCTAACTATTCATTTTAATATGAGAGCTTATCACAAGGTTTTTTTGTTTAACACCTCATATAAAGTTACTTTAACTTATAATTCTAAGTGATTGATTGAATACGTGGGGCGTATTTTTATTTTTAAGTTGATATATAGGCCTTATTGCGAGACTAGCAACTTAAACTATGTGAACAATGGTTATTCTCTATGAATATAATGTACTATTGAGTATAGTATTAATGGTTTTATTTTATAGCTTGATCATATAGTAACCCTTCTAATTAAAAAACAATGATAAATTATAGAAGATATTTCAACTTTAAATCCAAAGAGAAAACTTATGAGTGCAATAACGGTAAAAACATGGAGGTAGTGAGGTCTACTATTCACAGAGCTACTAGTTGCTTATATTTTCAGTAAGAAATATTATTTATATTGTTTCATCTTTCAGACTCTACAATCGTGAGTTAAGCGTGATTGTTACTTCAACACATCGTGTAGAAGTTAAAGAGATCAATGTTATTGTGAACGCTAATACACCCGATCATATCTGGGCGAGAGTAGGGTTGTATAGAATTTAGCATAGAGTTTGCTCGCCTGTGAAAAAAAGGGGGTTGATGCGTGAAATAGGTTTACGGGGAGGGGGTGGTATCGCATAAAAGAGTGCAAGGGAAGGATATAGGATACATGAAGGGGAGGGGTTCATAGAATTTATAAGGGGAACGTGTTTTTTTTTTCACTCTATTTTTTTTTATAAATACGATCTTTTAAAATGATTTTCGGAGCGATGCGAACAAGTAAATCCTCGCATTGAGTATGGCAGTCGCGTTTCATGGGTGTTTGCACCCCATAATTAGTTTGATTTGCATTAAGGTTTTATTTTCATTATTTATTATTTAAACGAGGGGTGGGGCTGTATTTTTTTTTGTATGACAATAGAGAGGGGATGAAGGATGGGTGGGGAGGGATGTGTGTCGTTCGGGATCATACCGAAACTTGCCAGTTGTCAAAACATCGACTTTCATTGTCACGGGTGTGGTGTCGCATCCTATCACAGTCTCCAAGCAGACGTCCAGAAATCCTACGATATTTAAGAAACCGTTTGTTATTTCAGAATAAATCGCACTGTCATAAATGGAGGGAATAAGTTTTAGTAATATTTTCCACTATATTTTAATTAAAGATGACCTGGTGGTCTAGGGGTAAGGGGTCGGACTTCTATGCTGGGGGTCCGGGTTTCAATCCTCGGTCCCAGCACAGATTTATCTGATTCCCAAATCTTCCTTCACCTCTGACAAGAGATCTTGTGAATGTGGGGAATGCCAAGCCTCCACCGTGGTTCGGATTCCACGTTAAACTGTAGGTCCTCCATTTCATCTCACAATCACATCATCATTACACATTAGCGTAAGTGTGTACAATCCGAACGGATAGTAAGACGCGGTGCTAATAATAATAATATTTAATTAAAATAAATTAGATTACTTGGACACACGAACAGAACCCGGGACATTTGGCTAAGCATCCTGTGAAATATCATCAGACGTGTTTTTTTTACTAACTTCTATTTGGCACATTAAAATTAATATCAAATATTATTTTAGTCATACTGTAGCATTTTTTAATTACTATACATAATTAAAATAAAACTAAATTGAATATTTATGTGAAATTAGCCAATTTACCTTCTATATATGTGTGTATTTTCTTTAGCGTATTGCAGCATGGTTTGTTGGCTGTACTTTCTTAGTCTTCAACTGAAAGTGGCAGATACGTAGCCATCTAATGCTGTATTCTTATGACAAACATTCAACAGATGTTTACATCACCATGTGAAGAAAATAAAACTTTACGTTTGCACTGGAGCAAGATTTTATTTATTAAAGCAAAAAAGAAAGTTTTGATCAAATAATTCATAAATACTGATATTTTCTCGCCTTTCCTAAATCCTCACCTTAAACGTTCCAGGTTGAATTCCAGGCAAGTTCAAACTTCAATTACTGTATTTTTAAATTGATATTGCTCTTTTATTTTTGACTGAATATAAAACTAAGATCCACTGATCTGGTTGTTGTGTTTAACAAATAACTTGAATTAAATAGAAACCAAACCACTGAGCATCTGGTATAAATATCAAGCTACCCATTTCGGTGGTTGCATGATCTAAGACGTCACTTTCACAATAGACTAGACTGCCAATGATGGGGAGATCGAGGTTCAAATCTCGGTCAAGTGTACTGAGACTCATTTTTCATAAATGGTTTTCCACCCTCCCTCCACGCAAAGCCTTTGATCACTGTATGCCATTTTATATACACTTCAATTTTGACCGTAAAAAAATATATTTCAATTTTTAAAAGGTTCCTGTAAAAATAGAGCTACACAATTAATTCGGAGTTCTTCATAAATGCAGTTCGAGTTACAAAAAAAATGCATTGGTATCTAATAACATGTTACATTAATATTAACAATAAAATTATATATATATTTTTAAAAAGGCCAAAAATAGGGACCTGCTATTTATCACAATACAAAAGACAATTAGTGTTTTAACAGGGGGAATGGGGGGGAGGGGGAGTGTCATCCAAGATGGATGTCCACAGGGCAATCAACAAAAGTCGAGAAATATCTCTCATCATTTTATTACATCTTACATCCATCAATTATTTTACTTCTCCCCCCTCTCCTTCTATGTCCCCCCCCCCCCCCCGTTAAGGACACTAGTAGTATCCTGCAGGACTATCGCACTCTTGAGGCCACTCCATCAACTGTCCTTTTATCTTCTCACCCTCGACACCAGTAGCGCTGTAGTCAACGTTCGTAAGAGCGCGCCGATATTTATGGTGGGAGTTGTAACGCATTTGGCGGGAAAAATACACACACACACACACACACACACACACTGGCGGATGTTCCAAGGATTGGTAGGAGGGAAACGGAGGGTAAATGAAAATAGAGGTGGGAGGGGGGAAACGGGCTTCTTCCGGGTGTAATGTGGAAAGGGAGAACTCCCTAGACGGATCATTTACGTCCGCACAACTTTTAAGGGGGTTTAAGGGAGAGAACAGATGGAAAGGGTGTAAGTGGTAAGAATTAATAGTCGGTCAATTCCTAAGGGTTAGGTTAAGTTTCATGACTTTGGATCGCGGGAGATACTTTACCAAATAATTTTGTGACTCGTTTCAATACTTTATTGCAAAGAATCTTTTTTTTATTCCAATAATTAGAGTAAAGTTAATAAACTGTTTGAATGTTTCCATTAGAAATGCAACTACGAAGTTCAATCTGGAGGAGGGTGATACGTGTTTTTTTTACCAGGTTAAATGATGTTGAATGGGACTGTAATAGTAAACTGTTCGCTCCCCCCATTAGTACCCATTTGATCAACCACACATAAAATAATGTAATGACCGAGTTTGTGGGTTTATTGGAATTTAAGGTCGAGTTTAACACTGAAATGGAGGGAACAGTTTACTAGTGTAGTTATTATTATATTATTATTATTATTATTATTATTATTATTTATTATTATTATTATTAGCACCGCGTCTTACTACCCGTTCGGGTTATACGCACGACTAGTGTAGTATAATCAAGCCTTACTCGCCTTGGCAACAAAACAAGAGCTGGTTTCTGGTCAATGTCGATAATATCCCTGATAGAACATAATGTAATGTTACATATTTATTAGCCTCATCTCAAGCTTATAGAACTATCGCCTTCAATATAAGATATGTCTACCTGACTTTCTCCTATAAAAAAAAACAGGAGGAAAAGGAGAATGGATGGTCGCAGAAACAATATATGTCTTGTTGGTAGTTATTTAGGTCAGGAAAACCAATATCTTAACAAAGAATAGCCAATTCCAGAAAATTATGGATGTTAAATTTAAGAAATTCCCCTTGTTACAAAAGACTAGTGAATTTCAAGATATCGTACATATTAGTAAAGTTCAGGAAACCAAATAGGTTATCAAAGAATATTCAAGTACAGGAAATTCTGCATGTTAAATTCAGCAAATTCTGCTTGTTACAAAAGACTAGTGAAGTTCAAGATATTCTACATGCTACAAAAATTTAGGAAAGTTCAGGAAATCAAATGTGTTGACAAATAATAGTCAAGTAGAGGAAATTCTGCATGTTAAGTTTATGAAATATTGCTTGTTACAAAATAAGAGTCGAGTTCATGTTACAAAATAATAGCCACGTTCATGGAATCCTGATTGTACCAAAGAATAGTCAATTCCAAGAAATCCTGATCTTACAAAATACTAGTAAAGTTAATGAAAATTTGCACGTTACAAAAGACTAGTAATTTCATCAAACCTGCACGCTACAAAACACTGGTCAAGTTCATCAAACCCTAAATGTTACAAAACACTAGTAAAGTTCACCAAACCCTGCACTTTACTAAAAAATAGTAAAGTTCACCAAATCCTGCACATTACAAAACACTAGTAAAGTTCATCAAACCCTGAATGTTACAAAACACTAGTAAAGTTCATAAAACCCTGCACGTTACAAAACACTAGTAAAGTTCATCAAACCCTGCACATTACAAAACACTAGTAAAGTTCATCAAACCCTGCACGTTAAAAAACATGGTCAAGTTCATCAAACCCTGAATGTTACAAAACACTAGTAAAGTTCACCAAACCCTGCACGTTACTAAACACTAGTAAAGTTCACCAAACCCTGCACGTTACAAAACACTCGTAAAGTTCATCAAATCCAGAATGTTACAAAACACTAGTAAAGTTCATCAAACCCTGCACGTTACAAAACACTCGTAAAGTTCATCAAATCCAGAATGTTACAAAACACTAGTAAAGTTCACCAAACCTTGCACGTTACAAAACAATAGTAAAG
Source organism: Timema cristinae (assembly GCA_039000515.1). Classification (NCBI taxonomy): domain Eukaryota; kingdom Metazoa; phylum Arthropoda; class Insecta; order Phasmatodea; family Timematidae; genus Timema; species Timema cristinae. Next base: position 63,988,779 of record JBCFYV010000003.1, on the reverse strand, counting down.
TTCATTAAACCCTGCACGTTACAAAACAATAGTAAAGTTGACCAAACCCTGAATGTTACAAAACACTAGTAAAGTCACCAAACTCTGCACGTTACAAAACACTAGTAAAGTTCATCAAACCCTACACGTTATAAAAACACTAGTAAAGTTCATCAACCCCTGAATGTTACAAAACACTAGTAAAGTTCATCAAACCCTGCCTATTACAAAACACTAGTAAAGTTCACCAAACTCTGTACGTTACAAAACACTAGTAAAGTTCATCAAACCCTGAATGTTACAAAACACTAGTAAAGTTCATCAAACCCTTCATATTACAAAACACTAGTAAAGTTCATCAAACCTGCACGTTACAAAACACTAGTAAAGTTCATCAAACCCTACACGTTATAAAACACTAGTAAAGTTCATCAACCCCTGAATGTTACAAAACACTAGTAAAGTTCATCAAACCCTGCCTATTAAAAAACACTAGTAAAGTTCATCAAACCCTTCATATTACAAAACACTAGTAAAGTTTATCAACACTAATAGAATTCATTAAACCTACGTTCTACCAGAGAATAGCCCAGTACACAAAATAATACACGTTTCAAAGGCAAGCCAAGTCCAAGATATCCTCTTTGCCACACAATATATATTCTTAATGGTTTCATTGTTCTTTGTTGGATTACACGTTTCATATTTTTCACACCCCTCTTAAATCTTCACAGACAATTTCCCTCCCCTAAGAGTGATGACATCCAATAAGGTCCATTATCAAAGTAATACCGCGATAATAGTGGCATTATGTATGTTCCCCGAGCTGCGCCTAGGGAATCGGCTACAAGGCGTACGGCGGTGTGAGAGGGATTGCAGGACATGTCCCGAGGGGCCTTTCCGAACAGCAGGGTCCAATTTGGACCGACGACGTCATGTGTTGTTAGCGACTCTACCCCCTTTATAAGAAAAAAAGGAGAAAATAGGGGGTAGAATGCTCCCTCTCCCTGACTTGTTATAAATATACTCCTCAACTGGTTTCTCTTATTTTGTTTGATGAATAGGATTAGGATTAGTGGCTGTAGTAAAAGTGGCCGATACCTTCTTCGATGGCCGTATGGTCTAAGGTAAGTGATATTCAACCTTTTTTTCAGTTTATGGCACATGGAATAAGGTGATTAAATTTTCAAACCACATCATTAGATTTTTAAGAAGAGATTTTATAATTTAAAAAAAATACGAATGTTAAGATGGTGTTTAAAAATTTAATAGATTAAAATTCTGATCACTTTATTATTTAAAAATAATAATGTTAATCATGGATTCTAGAAAAGATTTATTTTATTCCTCAAATTTTGTCTCGCTTTCTTTTTAATATCCTCCCAGGGTGACCTGGCGGTCTAGGGGTAAGGTGTCGGACTTCTATGCTGGCGGCCGGGGTTCAATCCTCAGTCCCGGCACAGATTTATCTGATTACCAAACCCTTCCTTCACCTCTGACAAGACATCTTGTGAATGTGGGGAATGCCAGGCCTCCACCGTGGTTCGGATTCCACGTTAAACTGTAGGTCCTCCATTTCAACTCACAATCACCCTACCATTACACATTAGCGTAAGTGCGTATAGCCCGAACGGGTAGTAAGACGCGGTGCTAATAATAATAATAATAATAATAATATCCTCCCCCAAAGTCACGTGGTACACCGGTTGTAAACACGCCGGTATTAAGCGTCCGTCACTCTCTTAATTTACTGGGAGCACTATCAATTACGGAGATACGTGGGTTCAAATACCAGTCGGTTCTACTGAGGTTGGATCTTCCTAAATTGTTTTCCATCGTCCCTTCACGCAAATTCTGGTACACTTAGTCTAGATCTAACCTTCTTCATCCCTAACATATTACCGTAACTAGTACATATGGGTATGACCCGAACGGGTAGTAAGATGCGGTGCTAAATAAAAAAAAATAGTGTCTGATATTGGTATCGATGCTTGTGACGTCATACCTGTTGGTGGAATAGATCGTTTAGGTAGCATGAATGGGAACATGAGTTGAGGTCAGTACTTGTGATATTATTATTATTATTATTATTACCATCATCATTGTAAGAAAAAATTACTATCAGTAAAAACCCTCCTTTTTTTCTCAAACTAAATTAAATATTGCTTAAATAGATATTTTCAGTTTAATTTTCTACACATGGACGTGGAATCTAAACAGAACATTTTTCCTCTTCGTTCAGTAAATGTATTTGGAAAATTACGCGATATTTTCTATTCATCTTGGATAGAAAAAAAAATTTGATAAAAAAATCTGAAAAAAATACTTGCATTTCCTTTCATTCCAATTTTTTTTTAGCACCACGTCTTACTAACCATTCGGGTTATATTAATAAGTTCTTATTACGCTCGAGTGTTAACAGGTGAGGATGCTCAAATTTATAGGAAATGTACCCGTATTTGTGTGAAGAGAGAGTGAGAGAACATTTAGGGATAAACACCCTCAGTACACCAGACCGGTAATCGATCCTCGATCTCTCTGTCATCGGCAGTCCAGTCAGTCTATTGCGATAGCGATGCCTTAGGGCTTAGACCACGTGGTCACACACCTAATATGTATGTCCTATATATATAATATATATATATATATACACACACACACACACACACACGCTTTACCAACAGAGCCAAGACTTTAGACTAAATTACACTTAATAATAGGACATATATAGTAGAATGGGACGACCCGCTTAGGTGTGTGACCACGTGGTCTAAGCCTCAAGGCATCACTCTCGCAATAGAAAGTTACCAAAGTTTACCAATAATATAAATGTTTCAGTCATACTTGGGTTCGAATTCCGAAGCCTTCATTCAGTGTGTGTGTGTGTGTGTTTGTGTATTTTTTTTTAATGAAGGCTTTTGAGTTTGAACCCAAGTATGACTGAAACATTCAGTAAACGTTGGTAGCTTTCTCTTTCACAATGATGAATTAATAACCAACCAGTCCCGTGGTGTAGTGGTCAACGCACCTGTCTAGAACTCTTGGAGTCCCGGGTTCGTTTCCCGGCTGATACCTTGAGTATTATTTCCCTTTAGAGGAATAATGACAATGGTCTCCAGGGTTAAGTTAATTAGTCTTAGGCTAGGTTAAGACTCACCCCGGCTCTACAAATTCATAATCACTATCATCACATCATCTAATTTCAGGTACGACGTGTAGACAACACCCTATGGTGCACCCTGGTCAACACACTGTGCCATCAGAGTGACTAATAGTTTACACATAAGGTGACCTAATCTGGATGTCACAGTCTCTCTTGGTCGATAAAAAAAATTAATAACCAGGAAACTGGCGTATTGTGTTTGTTATAGAATTAAGTTAGTTTGCAAGTTGTGTACTAATGTAATATTTAGTTTCAGAGAATGCACGATAAATACATCAAATATTTTTTTTAAGCGCCCCGTCTTACCAACCGTTCGGGTTTATACGCTTATGTACCATAATTAATTCAATGGTTTTAGGGATGAGGAAGGTTATATTATTATTATTATTATTATATTATTATTATTATTATTATTATTATTAGCACCGCGTCTTACTACCCGTTCGGGTTATACGCAAAGGTTATATTAAATATAACTATAAGTTTTATAGGAAGTGTACCCGCATTTTCGTAGAGGGAGAGTGTAGAACTATTTATGAAAAACTACCCACAGTATTCCCGACTAAGATTCAAACCTGTATCTCCCCGTCATCGGCAGTCTAGTCTACTGCGAGGGTAGCGCGTTAGACCACGCGGCCACCGAAGTGCATATAATTTTTTTTAAGAGATAAACCTTCAATAGCCATCCTAATTTTTAGAGGTATAATAATGTTCATGATTTCAATACTTTCTCTATATCCCTACGTCCAAACTAGAAACCGGCCTTTCTCTCTCTTTCTCTCACGCGGCTCGTGACGCATTGTGCGCTATAAGGGCGCGCGGACGAAGAATCCTCAAGGGATCGAGGAAATACATAAATACTCGGAATGAATCTGTCCCAATCGAGTTGGCGCGGTATTGTACTCGTTAATGACATTGCGATGGTTTGGGGCAAGGGGGGAAGTGTGTAATAAAGGGATGTGGGTGGGGGTATGTTACTCATCGCTAAGGATAAAACACCCTGACACCAAAGTCATTGCTTCGTTTCTCCCTGGGTGCATTTGTTATTTTTAGAGTAGCGGTTTTTTTTTTCAAACGGTTGAGGTTAAGGGTCAGCAAATGTGCTTCAGAGGTTTTGGGGAAAAGGTAGAAAAGAAACGATAAAAGATTTAGGAATTTAAAAAAATCTTTTTAAATTTATGATCAACATTATTTTAAAACTAACACAATAATGATAATTCTAGTTTTTGAACTTTTAAACGTAACCTTAATACCGTTTTTTATTTATTAAAAAATGTCACAACTTATTATTACTCATTCAGGATATGCGTTTATGTACTAATTAGGCCAATTTTTTAAGGGATGAGGAAGGTTATAATTTATACGAAGTGTACCCACATTTGCGTGGAAAGAGAAAAGTATGTAAAACAATTGTAGAAAAATCACTTTCAGTAAACCCGAACAAGATTCAAACCTGAATCTCCCCATCATCGGCAGTCTTGCGAGAGTAATCAGACCACGCGGCTACCGAAGCAGATTGTTTTTTATTGCTTATAAAATATCTCATTAAAAAACTGCAGTGTAGGTTGAAATTTCTTATTAGAGGACCGCGTTGCGATGAACGTATCTCTGTTTTATAGAACGTAACTAAACGTGCGATTTTTGAACACGGGTGTATACTAGCACAAGACTTACTCACTAGCTCAACACAAGACGAAGAACCCAATAGCTTCACTACCCCTTGCAGTAAGACTGATGGTACAGTCCGATTTTAATAAGAAATATCTTATGTGGTAGCCAGAAAAGTTACTAAATATATTATCATGTATTCATACATCAAGTAACATAATATGCATTTGTCACTGTTATTTTTTATTATGAATACCTATAAAATAAAACTAATAATAAAGTAAAATTTTATCAATATTAACAGCAAAATTGTTTTTAAATGTTATTAAAAAAACCTCACTATGAACATTCGCTTGTATCTGCAGTGGCTTGCGTGTAGTGCTACCAGTGTAACCAGAGTTTGTTATAAGTGTGCCTGTGAATTGTTCTCATCCCTTAGTAGAATACCCATTGATATGATATCAATTAAAATGCATTGCCATGTGAGGTATTTAGAGTATATTCTGTGTATGATTGGTCAAATGGGGACAGAATGAGGGAGAAAATACTACAGGTACGATTTTAACAAGCTCTGCTTGTACTGGAAACACTCCATGACCCGTCACTGAGTATCTGGGTTTATTAAAGCAATTAAATACATTGACATTACAGAGGCCTACATTTAGGAATAACTTGAAATTGAATCAATTTCCTTTATATTTTTCGCCATCCGCCCTAATCAGTTTATTGTTCAAACAGTAGAGTATATTTGGAAGGAACAATCACTAAAATTCTTGTGCGAAGTTTAGAAATTACGAATTTTTATAAGATTCGTATCCGAACCGAGATTCCAAATCTTAACATTTAAAAGATCAGACTCACATTCAAAAATTTTATTCCATTTATTTTTCATATCCAATTCAAAAATCTAATCTAAAAGTCAAACTTTTATTAGAAACTGTACATATGTGAATTAAATATAATCAACTATTCCTTATAACTATTTAAGATAAGACAAATGGCCGTATCTACATTTAATTTGAATTATATAAATCTCTCATAGTAAACTATCCGATTCGTATTCGATTATAAAATGTTCCAAAGAAATATAATACTATAATCTAAATCGATTCAAGCTTTTTTTTTATATTTAGCAAGGATTAATTAATCTAATGTGGCAGGGTGTGGATAGGAGGTCACTTATCGGATACTTTCGAAATACATAATGTTTTGAAACAAGGAGATGCACTGTCCCCGTTAATTTTTTTTGTCTGGCCTTAGAGTATGCTATTAGGATAATGCAAGAAATTATGGAAGGTTGACACTAAACGATACAATGTAGGTGTTAGGATATGCAGATTATTTAGCTTTGTTAGACAATAATAAGGAACCGTTGCATGAAATGCAGTAATTTTACTAGAGGATAGTCAGGAAATAACGTTTAGAAGTGAGCGCTGAAAAAACTAATTATATATCACACAGAAAACACAGATTTAGGTCTATAATTTAAAGATTACTTTGAGCAACATATCATTTGACAGGATTAATGAGTTTAAATATTTAAGAACAATTTTAACTAGCAATAACCTTATTAGACTGTAAATTATGAAAAGAATAGAGTCGGGAAATAAGTGCTACTATTCGGTCAGTAAGTTGTTGACATCTCGCCTGTTTTCAAGGAATGTACAACTCAAGAATATTCAAAACAATAATTTTACCGTTTGTTCTCTATGGTTGAGAAACTTGGTGTCTTAACCTCAAACGACGAAGATAAATCTAGCCTAGGGTGTTTGAAAACAAGGTGCTTAGGAAGATATATGGTCCAAAAAAGGATGAGGCTACTGGGGAAGAGAGGATATTACATAATGATGAGATAAATACCTTGTACTAAACACAATACATTGTTAGGACAGTCAAGTCTCGTGGTTTACGGTGGGCTGGACAATCTGTGCTAATGGAAGAATCTAGAACCTTGTTCAGAGTATTGACCAGCAAACCCAACGGGAAGAGACCATTGGGAAGACCTAGACCCAAATGGGAGGATAAAATTAGGATGGGCCTGTAAGAGGTAGGTTGTAATGAGGTGGACTGGATAGAACTAGCTCAAGATAAGGATATAGTTTAGTTAGGTGGACTGTATAAAACTAGCTCAAGATAGGGATAGGGTGTATGAGGGGGATTGGATAGAACTAGCTCAAGATAGGGATAAGGTGTAATGAGGTGGACTGGATAGAACTAGCTAAGATATGTATACGGTGTAATGAGGTGGACTGTATAGAACTAGCGCAAGCTATGGACAGGTGGCGTACTTTTATAAGTGTGACAATTAACTTTCAATCTCTTAGTGCCACAAAATAAGTAAGGATTAGGATTAATTTCGAAATTAAAATTTTCTGGATTCACCTAAGCTTATTTTATGTTATAAAAAGTTCCTAAAATCATGTTCACCTAAACTAACAAATGTACTGTGTTGAAGACTGTCCAAAAAAATTGTGCTAGAGTCTTGGTTACGTCAGTCCCACGTCTTACAAGCCACGAGGTCTATCTGCATATCCACACTAAAGGGATAGGGATGATGATTATCATGGGATGTTAAATGAAATGTATCCGCATTATACCGGAGAAAGAATGGGAAATCATTTAGGTTAAAAGCACAATCAGAATGCCTAACCGAGATTCAAACCTGCCCTTTCCATCCTCAGCAATCTAGTTTAGTGATAGAGTGACACCTTAGATTCAGTTTTTTTTAACCCGGTGAAAACGAATACAGCTCATGGGGTCCGTAAAATTTAAAAATATATAAATATAATATTTAATGATAAACACCGAATAATAAGGGCCCGATTTAGGGTTAGCCACGAGAAACCAGGAATCACCTATTTCTCTCTCTCGCTTTCTCCTAGATCTAGATTATAGAATATGTATTAGGTCTACTTGCTATATTCACCAACAACTTTGGGGGTACACAGTCGAGAAGAAATTATATCTGGGTGTACTCGAACAAAATAAAAGATTGAATACCAGTGTCTTAATCGATACGAGCACAGAAATGGGTGACTTGACTATAAATACAACCCTTAGTTCTTGTGTGTCCACCAGTTCGGGTAATAAAATAATCGATAATTATAATAAATAACTTAACGCAAGTGGAGTTTTTTCTCCTCCATTCCAAAGATCAGTTCCACCAACTAAAAAAAAGCAAACAAAAAAACCGCTAGTATATTATCGGAGGTAAGGATGGAGGGGGGGTCACGAACATAAAATACTAAGCCTACTCACCAACCGTTTCAAAATCTAAAATTTGTTTGTATACGGAAGAGGAAAGTCGATTTAGAAACGAACCTTAAAAAACAAAAAAGCTTCATACACTGGCAATAAAACAGAAGAGTTAAGGGTTGAGATTGGAAAGAAGGGATGGGAAAAAAAATTACAAGAAAGGGGGTGAGTTGATAGTTAGAGAGGGAGTGGAAAGTAGTTGTCAGTGTTTTGGGGTCCTATTTAAGCCTCTTTTGACGGACGCTTACAAGTAGAGTAGGCTCGTGAGAGAACAGTCGGAGAAAAGGACGCTCTTCAACCCCTCTCTCCGCATCCCTCTCCAAACTACCTCATTCATCCCTTCTGTGTTAATTCCTTAGAGCATGAAACCACTTCCACTCGTCACCCGTCCATCCGTCCGTCCATCCTCCTGTCTGTCTGTCCGTAGCATCTCGGAAGAGTTCTCTCTCTACCCTAATGCACGGTATTGGTTGTTGGATTAGCAGGCGCTAGGAGTAGCGAAGCCTCAGGGCCTCATGTAGGAAACACACTTAATTCAGTGGAGAGCTCCCTTCCCCCCCCCCTCTACCACCCACCCCTCTTACTTTAAACAGAGGGGGATGGTGTGGGAACTAAAGTAGTCGGCCTCGTGTATGGCAGCCGACCCCCCCCCCCCCCCCCTCACTCTCTCTATCCACCTCCATCCATCCCGTCCAAGGTTTCTTACCGTAAGAAAGAGGAGAGTACACCTCGTGATGGCTCATTTTGACACCAGGGTCCGTCATAGGCGGGAGTGGAAGGAACGCGATTTATGGGCAGTTTTTTTGTTAATTTTATAACAAACTAGCAATCCCGCACGGCGTTGCCAACTGTGGTATAAGAATTATATAAGCCCCCCCATCACCCTCCCCATGGTGCCCGATTTCTAAATGGAAATGTCATCTCTGAAACGTAATTATAAACTAGATTAAAAATATTTTCTTTAGAAATTTATTAAAAATAACCTAAATAAAAAGCTAGTTCAAAATTTTAAAATCCGGCTTCGAGGTGTATTCAGACCCTCTTACGTCCACCTATGTTAAAAATTTCAGATCTCTGCATGCCGTAAATTTGGCTGGGCATCGCACACAAACAAACAAACAAACCCTTCCTTTTATTATTTTAGCTATATGATATCATTGCTAGAGTAACAGTACAGTGCAGTATGATACAATCGCCATAAGAAGAACTTAAGAAGTGGTGTTTTATATATATATATATATATATATATATATATATATATAATATATATAATATATATATATATATATATATATATATGTGTGTGTTACAGGAAAAGTAGGTTCTCCAGTAAGAGTCGACTCTTAGGGCCAGTTTCATAGTCAAATTTAGTACGCCTCAAGTGCGGCGCTACACTAAGTACATGACGATACCTACTAAACTCGAATGGAATGGGCCAGTTTCCTATGTGAGAACGGCCCATTCCATTCGAGTTTAGGTAGGTGTCGTCTTGTATTTAGTGTAGCGCCGCACTTGAGGCGTACTAAATTTGACTATGAAACTGGCCCTTACTGGGTTTTTTTTAGTAAAAGTTGATTAAAAGCGAAAAGTGATGAATTTCGATCAACATTTACTAGTCAGAGTTGACTGTACCTAGGGAAAGTATACTCTTACTATCTTGAGTTAGTAAAAGTTGAACAACCTAACCTAACCTAGCCTAAAACACACTGAATCCTTGGTCACTGTTGAAAACTACAACAAATGGACGAGTGATCAAAGAAAACAACAGTAAACAAATAGAGCTGGGATATTCAAAACAGTTGCATGTGGAGAGCAACAGCGCGGAATCAACTTTTACCAAACCACAGCAGGTATAGTTAACTCTTCCTAGGAAAATTTGATCTGTTTATTCTCTGTTTATTCTCAATCAACTTTTACTGATACTTTTAGTAAGAGTCGACTTTACCTAGGCCGAGTCAACTCTCCCTAACAATCTACTTCTCCTGTAAAAAAAATATTATATATATATTTCTTCTTATGGCGATTATATCATACTGTATACTGTACTGTATATATCAAACTGTATTATACTGTTACTCTAGCAATTATATCAAACTACAAATAATAATTTTCTAAATAAAGCTATTTTCTTATTAATTTTCCGTTGCATTGAGACTGCTATTAGTGACGTCATGTGGTGACATGGGTGTTGAAAGGTTACTTGCTAGGGGGTTGAGGTGTTAGGGTTGACGGTGGTTGGGGGTGGAAGGGTGATGTGAGTTTTAGGGGGTGCAAAGCAATGTGGGAGTCAGGACAGGCGGTAGCAAAGAGGAAAAGAGAAGGGGGATACCGTTTTTTTTTTCGGGACGTTTCACAAGTTGAAAGTGCACCATCACCCTTCCTCCCCACTTTTTTAACACTCCTCCCATCCTTTTGTTTTAAAAATAAAAAATACGTCAAAACAAGTACTCAATTCAAGACTATTTAAATAAGAATCAAGGATTTTAATTCTTCACTTTTATTTTTAGCACCGTGTCTTACTACCTTACAGGCTATACATTTATGTAGTAATCACGCTAATGGTTATAGGGATTAGGAAATCTACATTTAGAGGAAATGTATCCACATATTGCTTGGAGGGAGGGTAGCACGTTTGACCATGCGACCACTAAAACGTGTAGTTTTTCAATTATATTCCATGATGGACATAATTGGTTGATTAGTATATTTCATTATAGAGAGGACCTTTGAAAATACTAGAAATTTTTTTTTCCTACCAAAATTAATAACATTTTATTATTTTATTAGTGTTAATTTATAAGTATTTAAATTAACAAAAGTGACAGCTGAACATCACATTTTGTATGAATACATGAAAGTAGAACTAGTAACTTTTAAAGCGGTCAGATAAGGTTCTTCCTATGAAAACTTGATTGTTGAACCATTAGATTGAAGTCATGATTTCAGATGTATAGGGTTATGGCAGTAAAAATATTATCATTAACAATTGCAATTAAATTAAATTCAAATAAGTTTACATATCAGGTTAACAACCTAAATGTCCCTTTTGAATTTCTACTGGCACGCCATCATCTCCTACTTCTTTTATAATCGGTCCTAGACCTTAAATCAAGGTTATTAAGTGAGAACAAGTACCAGATGGTAAAAATATTGATTTCTATACAAACTAATAATAATTTAATCTATTTTTTATAATTTTATAGAAATATATATAGTCATTGAATATTTGGAAAAATATCACCTTGGTCGTTTAGTAGTGAATTTCTAACTTTAAAAAGAATGTGTTTATTATTAGCTTTTAATTAGTAACACATACTGCTACCCGTTTGGGCTATACGCAAATGCACTAATTACACTAATTTATTAGGGATGAGGAAGGTTGAATTTTGAGATAGTGTACCCTCATTGAATTGGAGGAAAACTGGGAAAGCGTTTAGAAAAAAAAAAGTAGAAAACATGACCAGACCCACTTCAGTGGACGCTTGGTTTAAGGCGTCACTCTCACAGTAGACTAGATTGCCGATGACGGGGAGATTGGGGTTCGAATCCCAGCCAGGTGTACTGAGGTTTTATCCTAAACGATTTTCCACTCTCTCTCCGTGCAAATGCTGCTACACTTCCTCTAAATTCAAATTTCCTCATCCCTAATACATTAACGTATTTATAACATATGCTTATAACTCTAATGGATAATAAGACTCAATGATAAGATGTAAAACACCCAACAAAGATTCGATCCCCTATCTTCCCGTGACTAGTAATTCAGTCTAACATGAGAGTGGTGCGTTGTACCACACGACCACCGATACGGGGTCTTGATCCAATTGAAAAAAATCTACTAAAATGAAAGTTAATTTTTTTTTTAAATCAGGCCAAGGTAGTTAGTTTTAACCAAACTTGGGTCTTTCACAACATAGCGAAACGTCAAAAGACAAAAATTTCCCCGAGTAGGAAATATCAACTTAAATTAAACAAAATTTACCTCAGACGTAGTCAAACTAGTGAACTTCTAAGTAGCGTTATACTGCATCATACTGTATTAACATCCCCTAATGGCAGAAGAATTTCCACTAAACACTCCTGATTTCCTACCCCTCTACCCACTTTATCACCATCCCCTTTTCACTCCCACACACACATATTCGCTTCTTCAAAACCACCGCACTCCCAAGATCTGAGGTTCGAAACCAGGAATTCTTTTCTTTTTGTATCGGTATTTCCTGTTTCTGGTCTGTGAATGCTTGGGAAGGAATGGAGGAATGGTAGCATCAGCTAATAGGATTTAAAGGAATCAATAATACATCGTACACAGCTCTAGTTGGGAACTTAGTAGCAGGGGAGCTTTTGGTTGGGGAAGAGGGGATGTCGGAGAGTTGGGTGGCGGGTCGGTGTTAAGAGGTGGGTTACGACATGTTCAAGTCTTGGAGGAAATACTAGTAAGAGAGGCAGGCTGAGAGGTGAAGAATTATTACACGTTCCAGCCTTGGAGGAAATACTAGGAAGAGAGGCAGGCTGAGAGGTGAAGTACTATTACACGTTCCAGTCTTGGAGGAAATACTAGGAAGAGAGGCAGGCTGAGAGGTGAAGAATTATTACACGTTCCAGCCTTGGAGGAAATACTAGGAAGAGAGGCAGGCTGAGAGGTGAAGAATTATTACACGTTCCAGCCTTGGAGGAAATACTAGGAAGAGAGGCAGGCTGAGAGGTGAAGAATTATTACACGTTCCAGCCTTGGAGGAAATACTAGGAAGAGAGGCAGGCTGAGAGGTGAAGTACTATTACACGTTCCAGTCTTGGAGGAAACACTAGTAGGAGAGGCAGGCTGAGAGGTGAAGTACTATTACACGTTCCAGTCTTGGAGGAAACACTAGTAAGAGAGGCAGGCTGAGAGGTGAAGTACTATTACACGTTCCAGTCTTGGAGGAAACACTAGTAAGAGAGGCAGGCTGAGCGGTGAAGTACTATTACATGCTTCAGTCTTGGAGGAAATACTAGTAAGAGAGGCAGGCTGAGAGGTGAAGTACTATTACATGCTTCAGTCTTGGAGGAAATACTAGGAAGAGAGGCAAGCTGAGAGGTGAAGTACTATTACATGCTTCAGTCTTGGAGGAAATACTAGTAAGAGAGGCAGGCTGAGCGGTGAAGTACTATTACATGCTTCAGTCTTGGAGGAAATACTAGGAAGAGAGGCAAGCTGAGAGGTGAAGTACTATTACATGCTTCAGTCTTGGAGGAAATACTAGGAAGAGAGGCAGGTTGAGAGGTGAAGTACTATTACACGTTCCAGCCTTGGAGGAAATACTAGGAAGAGAGGCAGGTTGAGAGGTGAAGAACTATTACACGTTCCAGTCTTGGAGGAAACACTAGTAAGAGAGGCAGGCTGAGAGGTGAAGTACTATTACATGCTTCAGTCTTGGAGGAAATACTAGGAAGAGAGGCAGGCTGAGAGGTGAAGAATTATTACACGTTCCAGCCTTGGAGGAAATACTAGGAAGAGAGGCAGGTTGAGAGGTGAAGTACTATTACACGTTCCAGTCTTGGAGGAAACACTAGTAAGAGAGGCAGGCTGAGAGGTGAAGTACTATTACATGCTTCAGTCTTGGAGGAAATACTAGTAAGAGAGGCAGGCTGAGAGGTGAAGTACTATTACACGTTCCAGTCTTGGAGGAAACACTAGTAAGAGAGGCAGGCTGAGCGGTGAAGTACTATTACATGCTTCAGTCTTGGAGGAAATACTAGGAAGAGAGGCAAGCTGAGAGGTGAAGTACTATTACATGCTTCAGTCTTGGAGGAAATACTAGTAAGAGAGGCAGGCTGAGAGGTGAAGAATTATTACACGTTCCAGCCTTGGAGGAAATACTAGGAAGAGAGGCAGGTTGAGAGGTGAAGTACTATTACACGTTCCAGTCTTGGAGGAAACACTAGTAAGAGAGGCAGGCTGAGAGGTGAAGTACTATTACATGCTTCAGTCTTGGAGGAAATACTAGGAAGAGAGGCAAGCTGAGAGGTGAAGAATTATTACATGTTCCAGCCTTGGAGGAAATACTAGGAAGAGAGGCAGGCTGAGAGGTGAAGTACTATTACACGTTCCAGTCTTGGAGGAAACACTAGTAAGAGAGGCAGGCTGAGAGGTGAAGTACTATTACACGTTCCAGTCTTGGAGGAAATACTAGTAAGAGAGGCAGGCTGAGTGGTGAATTCATATGTTGTTTACTGTAGGATCATTCAAGGTGATATGTTTCCACACACATGATCAATAACTATTGTGAACTCAGTATATAGCTCAGAGCCTAGGAAGGACTTATATAAAACACACACTTCATTTTTATTAATCACTTAAATAAGTATGCTAAAACTCATTCAGTTAGCAAGTGTAGTGAGATTGTTTTTACCCAAATATTTTCTCACTTACCTTCTACTCAAAATTATAGTGTTAATAAATGGATAATCCGGATAGGTGAGATAAATCGTGATTAATAATAATAATAATAATAATAATAATAATAATAATAATAATAATAATAATAATAATAATAAAAATATACATATTTGTGCGTTACTGTTATTTGGTGTTATGTCTTACAACAGGTCCATTCCTTTTGTCAGTGAACTTAAACCTCCAATGCACTCTGTCTTCTGCCTCCTTCTTCAGCTCCCAGAATTTGCTTATTTCCTTTAAGTCATCGCTAAGGATGTGTCTGATTCAGTTTGCTTTGCACCGAAGAATCATATCTAAAATGGTTCTATTCTCACCCACTCTTCTTAAGACCTCTTCATTTGTCACACTCTCAGTCCACCTGATCTTCTCAAGTCTTCTCCAGCACCACATTTCAAAACTCTCCAAATATTTCTTTTTGGTCTTTCTTAGAGTACAATTTTCTGCTTCATACAGCGCGATGCTCCAAATGTAGCATTTCATCAATTTCTTCCTCAGTTACAAACTCAACTTGCTGGTCAATAATAACCTTTTCTTGTTGAAAGCTTCCTTGTCCATGGAGATTCTCGATCTAATTTCTTTAATGCAATAGGCTGCTTTTGTCAGCAGACTTCCCAGGTACTTGAACTGCTCTATGATTTACAACTCTGGTTTCCAATGTTGATTTTCAGCGGCTCTTTGTTTTTTTTTTAAATCACGATCACTTTTTACTTTTTAATGTTGATCTCCATGACATATTATCTTATCCCTATCTCCCCCATTTCCTGCAACTCTTCTTTATTTCTGTCCAGCAATGCTAGAACATTGTGTGGATGACGCGTCCTCCTCTAGAGCTTTCTTGACCAATCAATCTCTCCATACAAGATGAACAGACTGGCTGACAAACAACATCCCTGTCTCACTCCTCTTCCTATCGCTATGCTGTTGGACTTTCCATCATTCATCCTCATTTTCACTCACTGTCCCAGGTACAGGTTTACAATCAGCCTTATGTCCCTCCAGTTGATGTCGATATTCTTGAGTATTTCCATCAGTTTCTTCCAGTTCACATTTCCATTTGTGCGTATTTAAAATTATTTCCAAATAATATATTAGTCTTATACCATAAGTAAATGTAGCTTATAAACCTTTTTGCAGACACTGATACTTTAAAGAAACTTGTCTTTATTCTCAAAAGTTTCGAAAGAGAGAGAGATTTTTTTTTTTTCATTGGCTGATGGAAGTGAAATTAAATATTAATCGGAGAAAGTGCCATGGCGGGCATGTGAAGAATCCCCTCCCCCCCCCCTCGCTCTCCAACCCTACCTTTCCTTTCTACTCCAAAACCAAGAGACAACCCGATGTGACATTAACGCCTTAGGTGTGATCTGATCCGTCTTTCTCAAGGTCAACGTACTGAAGAACCTCGAGTTGTGACAGCCGTCTTCGATCCATCGATTTCCGTTATAGCTTTGCGGTTTGTTCCGCGAATGGATGCACGCAAAGAATGTAAAAAAAATATTGGGCTATATTTGAAAAAAAAAAAAGTAAAAGGATTCACCCCCCCTCCTCCCCACACACATTTATTTCTAAGGAAAGAATACAAAGATAAAAATATTCTTTTAGCTCTCAAAAGATCAGTGGATAGTAAGAACTAACGCTTTATTTTTTATTTTCTCTTTTCTAGACCGAAGTTATGGTAATCTGTGGAAGATTGTGGCGTCACGTTGTGAAAAACGTAAACAAAAATTGCCTTTTATTTCCACTAGATTCTCCTCGGCTCCCCCCCCCCCCCCCTTCCAGTTCCCCACTTCCTCTCATTTTTTCTTTGTTTGATTTGGTAGGTATTTGAAAGAATTTAAAGTGCACTATTATGCTTTACACATTTAAAGTAAATCTGTTTTCTATTAGTTGAGAAAGCATAGAAAAACAAGTGATAAATACACTCACATGCTTATAGTAAAAGCATTTGGGTGATAATAAATGTGTTATAAACTAATAGACGTGTTTATAAGTCATTATAATTCTTTCAAAAAATAGTGTTAAGGTAAAATGTGTATTTATCTTTCGATAGTTCACTAATGTATTTTGTTTTTATATTTGTATATTATTTTATGATATTTATATGCATATTATATTTTATCTTATTAATACACATATAAATATGTTCTATAGGCCTGCATATATATAGCTTAATGTGTATATTATAAAGTTTACATATAAATTATGAAATTCATTCTTATAATAAAGTGTATAATAAAGTGTATTTATAAAGTAAGAAAATTGTATGTATAATACATCTTATTATATATAACGTATACATAATGTACGTTATATATAATAGAGTGTATTAAAGTAACCTATTTATATGTAAATTACTTAGTACATAAAGAGTATATAATAAAGTATATATATATAAAGTATTTTTTCCATAAGACAATACCGTGTATTACTAGTGAATCTATCTACCTTCCAATATATGAGTGTATGCTAGAGAGAAAGAAAATAAATCAAAAAGTTAGAATTATTTAAATAGAACTTCTATGTGGTAAAGATTTTATTGAGATAGTCACTATGATAACCAAATATCAAGTTATTAATCATGTATTTTAATTATTTTCGTGTTTAAAAATAAAATTAATGATAATTAAAAGCTGCCATGTATTTATATCTAAACAAGATATTATTTATGAACTAATTATCATGGCAAATTTTTTTATAATAAATGCAGTATAGGCTATTATAACAAAACATGGAAAAATAATTTCAAGTATAACTTTGTATTTTATTTTTATTAAATGTTTATTTTAAAATATCTGTGTTTAAATAATTCCAATAATAATAATAATAATAATAATAAGTTTTTCATTTAAATGTATTTGAAAAATGACATCGAGATAAGATAACTGAACCAGGATATCAAATGTAAGAGTCATTTTTCAACTCTATTCAAATGAATATCAAAATAACGGTCATAATCAGAACTAAATCTTAATATTAATGCATTGACAAATAAAATAATTTAGTTTAATCTTACCTATTTCTATAACATTATTAAAAGTGACAAACCTATTTAAACCACTAACGTGAAACATGTTTGATTAACGAAATATTCATCCATACTTCCCTGAAATCAATGTTTTGTTACGTCACTATGTGCTAAACATACAGTCCGATTTTAAAATGAAGAAACCTTTTAGAAAATATTTGCTCATGGTATAAATTGAAATTTCTTACTATGATCCAATTTTCATGAAAAATGCATTATACGGCAGCTAGAAAAGCTACTGGATCTACTATATTAGTATTATTACTATCATCATGTCTTACTACCCGTTCGGGTTACACGCACTTACGCTTATGTGTGGTGGTAGGATGATTGTGAGATGAAATGGAGGACCTACAGTTTAAAGTGGGATCCGAACCACGGTGGAGGCCTGGTATTCCCCACATTCACAAGCTGTGATTAATACACATCTTGTCAGAGGTGAAGGAAGGGTTTGGCAATCAGATAAATCTGTGCTGAGACCGAGGATTGAACCCTTGACCCCCAGCATAGAAGTCCGACACCTTACCCCTAGACCACCAGGTCACCTAGAACTTCTTCACGTATCCATAAGTCAAGTAGTGAGTGATATACAGCCGTCGCGTTTGATGGATATTATTAATAAATATTATAATATAACACTGATAAAGTATTAATATGTTATCAATATTGGCCGAAATATTTATATTTTCTAAAAGGCTCTTCCTATGAAAATTGGACAGTACGTTGGTTGGTAATATTTATTTGTTTATGTTACAGCTACAGATAGTAAAGTAATACCTACTGACTTCAACGCGTGCTACCAACCTAAAGACCAATAAAAACTCGCGTAGTTTTCAATTAGAAGTCCATAAAACAAACAGTCCCACCTGAAGTGAAGCGAGGCGAACTAAAGGCGGGGTAAAGGGGGAGAGGGGGGCCCAGTGTAACGTGTCTAAAGAGGTAAATTAACCTCCTTGAGAGCAAGTAACCCCCCCTCCCAAAACTAGCGGGCGAACGTTCAATTGTTAATGGGATGGATCCCTTTACTTGCGATCTCCCACCCCTCACCCCCCACCAAGCTTCCTTCTCCTTGCACGCCACTGCTGAATTAATGACGGTAATTCCCGTGTGAGTTTTCTTCCAGAACACACCAGAGAGAGAAGCGTCAACCTCTACATCCAAAAAGTTGTAAACCGTAGGTACAACCCACTCAAGAAGGAATCGACAAACTAAACCGAAGTACCAACTTTATAGGTTTTTTTTTTAAAATATATAACACAACCAAAAAAGAAACAAATGTACAGCAATACTTTTTTTTAGCAACGCGTTTTACCAATATGCTTATGTGCTAATTACATTAATGGGGTAGGGATGACTTTAGAGAACGTGTATCCACATTTATATGGAGAGAGTGGGGAAGCCATTTAAGGAAAAACAACTCCCATTACACCCGGCCGGGATTGAACCACGATCTACCCGTTATTGGCAGTATGGTATATTGGGAGAGTAGCGCCTTAGGCGATGCGGCCACCGAAGCGGGTAATGAGTGTTTTAAATACTAACTTAATTTAAAACAACAACACCCTTCACTTAAGGGGCGAGTGTAGGAAAGGCAGAGGGGAGATTTTTTTGCAATTTTTATAGCAAAACTTATTCAAAATAAATAAAATAGAGCTGGGCCGATAAGCCCTTTTGCAGATATCGCCGCCAATGCTGATATTGCCGATAGCCGATGCCGATTTAGGTTTTTTTAATGATCAATATATTAACTCTCAGTTAAATGATAAAATAACTAAACCATTATTTACAACAACGGTAATTTGGTACTTCGACATGTATTTAATAGTGTTTAAATTTAGCGTTATTTGCGGGAATATTAATCTCTAATATATTTATCAATTATTTCATAATTTGAAATAAGCCTTAAGGTAATTAAGATTACATGGTTTATTTTGTTTAGAATGTTGGTTTTGTTGTTTATTATACAATAAAATACCCAACGCAGGGTTAAATAATTTGTGTTTACATGCAAGAGAATGTATTTAAATATTTTTGTTTGAACTGCGAATTATATTTTCATTACTTGAGAATTTAAAATATGTCTATAGATTTGGAATTATCTGCGTAAAATATCAGCATGATAAAAAAACCGACTATCCTTGTCAAATTGTACCAATATCGGTCGATAAATCGGATAGGTTATTGGCATTGGCATCGGCCCTAAAATAAAATATTGCTCCAGTTGAAGCAGAGAGTTTAATTTTCTTTACATAGTGGTGTCAACTTTTGTTGAAACATTTTAAATAAATAGAAAGAGTTTTTCATTAAATTCCAGGAAACCCTTGACCGATATTCAACAACTGTTGATATCACATGTGAAGAAAATTAAACAACTGTGTATGTTTCTACTGGAACAATAATTTATTTATTTTGGACAAAAAAATGTTGTTTTTTGTTTCTATAAAAACTACAAAAATACGGCTGTTAACTCGTCTTTCCTACGTTCCCACTTGAACCCAAATATCCAGAATTAGTAAAGTTAACATCTTGGTACATATAAATATTTCACGTATGGCATATTTACCGTCATTCATAGCCCAGGAGTGGAGGTTTTATCCAGTATTAATATACCGTTTCCCAAGGGAGGTCCGAATGTACCAATAGTACATCCTTTCCGTGGAAGCTCTTTCCATGTCCCGATAAAATGAGATGATATGATAGTGAGTATGAGGGTGTAAAACCAGTGGAAAAACTTAAACCTATCTCAAGGCTAGCTAAACGAACTTCGTGACCGTTGGGGCAATTCCCCCCCTTCGGGAAAAAATACCTGAAGGTACCAGCCGGGAATCGAGCCCGGGACCTTTAGGTTCATAGTCAAGTGCATTGCCCACTACAGCACAGGGCTGGTTAATATTTTATGGATTTAAAATACAGGATAGGCTATGTTATACAGTAACAAGAGTTAGTAAGTCATCATCAAGTAATCTGCAGATGTTGTTATTTGCAGATACTATTTAGACCTATAAAATTACAATAGTTACACAATTAAATATCATCAATGTTAAAAGCAAAATAACCTATGCATTTTATAAGAGGTTTATTCTACCAAATATTATTTATAATCGTGCTTCGACAGGTTTAAGACATCATTCTCGTAACATATTGTGTCAACATAAAAAAAAAACACGGTATTCGATCGATTGCTTAGAATTTCACGTTGAAATCACTTTAGATGTTCTATTAAAGGAAAAAAAGCTTTCGAGCGGCCGCCATGCGGATAAAATAGTTCCTCTATTTCAGAAACCTAAAAATATTCACCGTTAATTTCATCGTTTAGTTTAAAAATATGAAAGGAATTTACTAAACTGAAATACATTTTTAAGAAGAACAAGTTACATAGGTCTTTTTATAGATCTGTATAATTTATAAAAAAATTATTTACATCCATTTCTGTTTTCAGTATGGTCTGGGTCAGTTTTTTTATGCAAGCCTTATATTTTACATTACCGCTTGCTAGACCTGTCGTACCTTCATATGCCTTATAATCTAAACTTAAGACTAGGACAGACACAACATCCAGTCCCAGGCCGTTAATTTATCAATGTAAAAAGGGTAAACCCATATTTTCAGCTATGAAAAATTTTCGTCCATGTCTGGAACCTAACCCGGGTCCCTTATCTCAGTAAGCAGACACACTACCAACTGAACTAAGGTGTTGATCTATATTATTATTATTAGCACCGCGTCTTACTACCCATTCGGGTTATACGCATTTAAGCTAATGTGTAATGGTAGGGGGATTGTGAGATGAAATGGAGGACCTACAGTTTAACGTGGAATCCGAACCACGGTGGTGGCCTGGCATTCCCCACATTCACAAGATGTCTTGTCAGAGGTGAAGGAAGGGTTTGGAAATCAGATAAATCTGTGCCGGGAAATTGATCTATAATAAATAATAATCTTAAAATATGATTCTTTAGAATTATTTATAAATTCACATCCTGTCACTGTCCATTTTAAAAACAAAGGAATGTGACAAACTACTAAGTACATGTCTAGAAGTAACGCCCTAATTTCTTACTAACTAATTTTTTAAATTATGACATGTTTTGAAACAAACATAGATAATATTTATTGAACTTCTTAATTACTCACTTTAGTGGCCATATGGTCTAAGGCACTAGTCTCTTGTGGACTAGACTGCTAATGTCGAGGAGACCTATGTTCGAATCTCATTCGGGTATATTGAAGAGGTTTATTCCAAACTGGTTTACCTCTCTCGCTCCACGCCAATGCGGGTACAATTTTTCTAAATGTAACCTTCATAATCCCTAAAACTATAATCGTTATTAGTGCACAAGCGTATAAACCAAACGGTAGTAGGACGCAGTGCTAAAAAACAAATTTTTAGTTTTTATTTTTGTTTTACTTCAATCTCCACAATTCAAATGATGGAACAATGTCTAGCCGCCTCACTTCCCCCCTCCTTACAACCTCTCCGCATCTTAGTACCCTTTGGAATTGTAAGTATAGGCCTACATTAATAATTATGTTGATGATAAGGGTGTAGAAAACTCATTTTTCTATAAGGCAGTCCGCTAAAAAATGTTACCATACCTTTATTCAATAAACGTTAAATAAAGTATGTATGGACCCACAACTGACACCTTAGCTCAGTTGGTAGCATGTCTGTCTACTGATATAAGGGTCCCGGGCTAGATTCCCGGCATGGCTGAGAAATGTATCATTATTATTATTATTATTAGCACCGCGTCTTACTACCCGTTCGGGTTATACGCACTTACGCTAATGTGTAATGGTAGGGTGATTTGTGAGATGAAATGGAGAACCTACAGTTTAACGTGGAATCCGAACCACGGTGGCGACCTGGCATTCCACACATTTACAAGATGTCTTGTCAGAGGTGAAGGAAGGGTTTGGTAATCAGATAAATCTGTGCCGGGACCGAGGATTGAACCCCGGCCGCCAGCACAGGAGTCTGACATCTTACCCCTAGACCACCAGGTCACCCCGAGAAATGTATCATTGGTGAGATGTGGGTTTACCCTTTCACACTGATAAATTGTCGGCCGGGGACTGGATGTTGTACCTGTCCTAGTCTTTAAATTAGATTATAAGGCATATGAAGCTACGCCATGCCTAGCAAACTGTTAGTGGGAAATATATGGCTTGAATAGAAAACTAACCAAAGGCATAGGCTGGAAACAGTAATGGATGTATTATATATACAGGTGTTCGGAAAATCATAACCCAAAGTGCACGTATAGTTTGTTTGAATCAAAAATAATACAAAATCCCTATATACTTACATCCAGAAAACTATGCTAGTACTATTAAATAAATGTGGTCAAAGTTTCGGCGTACAGCGCCGGGAGAGCAAAGATGTTCACGCATACGTGTAAAACAGATTGCATAGAAGTTAGGCGCGCGCCATTACACACCTCGACATTTTGGAGCATGGCAGCAGAACATACAATTAATAGTAAACAACAGACCAGTCCATCTAGAAATGTGAATACGTTCTGAGGGCTATCATTAACGGTCCTAAATCACAGAAAGTGATTGGCCATTATTACACTTGCAGTGCCGCACGCCTAACTCTATAAAACATGTTGTTTGGGCTATGAGTTTCCGGATAGCCTGTATATGGACACCCCTGGGGGTTAGGGAGAAACAACAAACTCCGGGCTGGTCTGGACCCTGTAACCACCTCTTTCTACACCCTTGATAGGATAGGAACCAGGAAGATAGAATCTGCATTTGCAGGGAGGTAGGATGGGAAACGGTTTAGGTAAGAAATACTCACAGTACAATACACCCAACCGGAATTCGAACCCCGATCTACTCGTTACCGGTAATCTCATCCTACTTGAGATGGACCTTTTATACCATACAACTACCGATTCAGGCCTATTCGACTTTTAAAATTTCCAAGTATCAAAAGCGGTTAGGTGTATCATTATTACCCCCAAACATTTATAAACCATAATTTGTTTTAAATATCCCTTTGAGAATCTGCCCCCTCATGGTAGCCAACCCCCTAACAAGAAAAGAATTATACATCAACCCCACCAAACTGCCAAGTCGTTACAGAACGTTATTGTTTCTCCTTTTTCTTTTCTTTTGCTTTCCACACACTTCATTGCCTCGTCTTCTTCCCATAGAAAGTGGCCAGTGAATTGTTCATCCGAGTTCTCTCTCTCTCTCTCTCTCTAGTTTTCATTGTTCAAGGAAAAGAAGGCAAGAAGGACATAGAATGGGGGGAAAAGAACCAAGGTAGCGGGTGGAAAAGGGTGAAGAGGGATGGAAATCCTAGTGAATTGGTTTGAAATTGGTTTCTTTGTTTTTGAGGCGTGGCTGTGTGCGGATCTTTCTTGACTCGAGGTGCACAACGGGGGGGGGGGAGGGGGTAGCTCCTGATTCGGGGGGGGAGGGGTCGTCTGGGTAATTGGAAAAGCAGCAAAATCAATTACAAGGTTTAGCAGATTCTCCAGAGAGTAGGAAGAGCCAGGGGTGATGAGGAGGGAAGGTCGGTGGGGGAGGGACGTATGTGAAGGATATGTGAAACGGAGGTATAAGAGAGAAGTGATACGTGACCCTCTCCCTCCCCTCATTTTCCCTTGCCTCTTTGCTGGACAGACGGAAAAAATATAAAACTGCCGGTAAATAAGAGAATTCCCTCCGACAGATTTAGGCCATGGTTGGGCTATTTTTTTTATATTATTTTTTTAGTTTTGTTCTTGATAGGTATTTTATTTTTCTGAGAAACATGAATGAAAGAACAGGATTTAGGTGGATAATGCAGCTCACACGATATCATCATTTTGTTTTTATTCTAACATAGATTTAAAATAGTAATTTTGTGAACAGTAGACATCGCTCCCTCCATGTTATTAACTTTACTACAGTCTAAACATTACTCTTTGGATTTAATGTCGATATTTTCCCTCTATAATCAAGTTGACAAAAAACAAATAAACACTTTATTCAATAATAACCTACATTATATTAATATATAATAGCGTTGTTTATAAGGGTTAAGATGCAAGTATCTCTGTATATGTCAAAATTTACAAAAATACACCCTAGGTACGCGATAGATAGTCTAGGATCATTAAATTAACATCACTTGATATTAGCTATTTTAAATGAGAAACCTTTAAGCAACAGCCATATTGAAACGGATAAGCAGGTTTAAAAATTGTATATTGTACATGCGTCGTTCGGCCTGGATTAAAAAATATGTTCTGTAAAATTTCTTTGGAATGGGTCAACGCATTGACAGAAATCCGTTTATAATTTCAAAGAAATGACATTAAATATTTTGCTAAAAGTTTTATTATTTAGTATTACAAATTTGTAATTAATGAAAATCTACACTTAGCTGCATCAGAATAGTCTAAGGCGTCACTAACAACAGAATGGCTCTCTGGTGATGAGGATATTGTAGTTCGAGACATATTTGGGTGTAACGAGGTTGTTTTTCTTCTAAATGGTTATTTAATCTTCCAACAAGCAAATGTGGGTACCCTTCTTCTAAAACTCAACTTCTATTTATTTCACACATTAGCGTATTTAGTACAAAAGCGTATTACCTGGACGGGTAGTAAGACGTGTGAAAAAATTATCTACTGATGGTTTTTAGCACTGCGGTTTTTGGATTATTCGTTTATGTACTAATCATGCAAATTGTTTTAGGGTTTAAAAAGGTTATATTTAGAGTAAGTAAACCCGCATTGTCATGGGGGAAAAGAGAAAGAGAGAGATTGGAAAATCAATTAGGAAAAACCAAGCTCAGTATTGTGATCACCGAAAAGATCGAGTTAAAGATTTTGATAAATGTCAACGTTTCATGACCCCTTAAGCCTAAAAATGTTGTTTTCGTAATGCCATCTGTCTGTATCTCGGACTAGAGCTGAAACCATTTTACCGATCAGGTTAAAACTTGGTACCACTCTAAGATTTTCATAAGGTTCGCCAGAGGGAATTTTGGAGTTTGGAATTATCTATGTAACCATAAAATAAAGGGTAGTTTACTTAAAGGCCTATAAGATTAAGAAAACCTCAAAATCGGCTCTAATTATTTCTATTAAAATCCGTATTTGGAAACTGATTAACATTTCAAATAAAATGGAGCGTCTTCTTTTTACGATAAAATTACTTTGAGGGTAGTTTACATAATCGGATCTTTCAAATTTTGACCATATATCCTCAACTATTTGAGAATACGAAATAACTTATACTTGCAAGTTGTAAGACCTTTATTTGATATATATTTTTATAAAACAAAGAATCTTTGATCTAGAAGTAATCGTGTGTGTTTTTTTAAAAATCGATATCTGGAAAATGGGGAGTTTATTGTCGTGTTCTTGCCGAACAGTGATGTTCCCCCTTTTATTTTTATCTCGTCAATTGGTTTTTGTAACAGTGTATATTATTTCGTCTCACATATCTTAAGAGTTATAAGTAAATGTATCCATTTTTAGGTAAATGAAAGGGAAAAATCTTAGCGATTCACCGTACCATTTATTTTCTCGATAGTTTTGTTGCAATACTTTTATTTATATGATTAGTTCAGCATCAACAGAAACTCAGTTAACCTGATTAAATTTCCCCTGTGCACCCGATATCACCACAAGTGAACTGCAAGACTTATGGAGAAAAGCTTTCTCTCTCGGTTAACTGTTGCCAAATCTCCTCGCTCTCAGTTACGTCTGAAGTTGGAGTGCTGGGATAAGAAGGAGCTACTGGCAACCTCGACTGACCAGCGTTGTCAAACTTGTCTTATATTTGAGAAGAGATTGATCACACGAAAACGAGAGAATGACAACGTTGTGTCCCAATAGTAATCCTGCAGTTCCCTCAGAGATGATGTCCAGTGTAGATGAGTTAGACATATCTAGATCCTATATTATAAAAAATCTCAGTACCATAATGTTATTATTTTTTGTATGATAGGCAAATATTCGGTATGATTACAATTATATTGAAATGAAAGGTATTTATTGTTAGCAGATATGTACAAACATTCTAAGAATAAAGAAAAATCATCAACATTTTCATATATAAAACACCAAAAACATGATATTCTGATTAAAAATACTTGCACACTCTTTTGATATCAATACCGTTGAATGTATAATACACTATAGTCGCTCTTATCCGACCTAAAGTGGTGGCATTCCGGGCCGGATAGCATAAAAGCCGGATAATACGGAATCCGAGATTGAATCCTTTCCCGTATGGGTTTGTCTGCTTTTATTTAATATTTAACTTTGTTTTAATAGAATCCGCTCATTTTCTGATTGTGATGTAAAATAGAAATATAGTAATTATAAAGGGGGACAGTAAAAATAAAATTAGAAGTAAGTTATTTAAATCTTTACCATACATTACTTCATTTTAGAAATAGAACATGAGCTACAAAACAAGAACAAGTGAAAATAGAGCGTCAAATGGATTACATTATAAACTCAGTAAATGTTTTATAATGGATATGTACCGGCTTGTTTATTTTAAAACGTATTTAACCGGGCCGGATAATACGGTGGGATGGATAATATGGAGGGCTGGTTAATACGGAGGGCCAGATAATATGGAGGCACAGGTATTTGTGACTAGTGAATATACAGAATATACTTTCAACGTTCACACCTACTTGTTATCGATAGTTTTCCTTAGATATGAGTAAGAGGTAACTATACTTTTATTGATATACCTGAACTGAGTGACGAAATGATACTTCTATTCTGATACCGAATGTTTAGCCACTAGTACGGCGCCTCATTGCCTCATTGCCTCATTGTTGGACAGAATCTCCATTCAGAGAATAACCCACGCTGTAGAGGCATACAGGTCTAGGATTTCATTTTCCAATCAACTTCCCCTAACAACATTCTATCACGTAGCAAACAGTGTGAAGATAGGATTTCTTAATTTTCCACCCCCACAGACACCACCCCAAACACGAACACTGGGGGGGGGGGAAAAACCCACACCAGACAGTACGATTACTTCACCTGGCGGGATTGTGAAATCTAATCAGAAATCTGTCCTCGTAGTCCCTCTTGGAGAATTACTCCCACCCCCCGCGGGATGCTGTGTGCATGCTCTGTGTTTGTCGCCCAAGGGTGGATGAAACCACGTATTGTTCTAGCCTGCTTGTAGGTGTCAAATGTCCGACCATGATAAGGGGGGGGGAAGTAATCCTTGACAAGATATGTCTCAGTTCTGGGGTTTCCCAGTCCCGTGGTAGGGGGAATAAACTGAATATTACATCCAAACATCCTGTGTCGAATAAATTTATATTGTAAGATTATATATTATTTTAAGGTGTTACATGGGAGATCATCAAGAAGTGTCACAGACGTTTAGAAATCCCAGATTATTTATGAAGTGGTTTTGATATTTTTTAATTTTGTTCGAACAAAATTGTAGGCTAAGGTTCTAACCAGTTTTAACGTTTAAATTTAAAGTGTTTTAAAAATGGGTGTGATAACTCACATAAAACCCTATCAAACAATCTCACATTATCTTAAAATATTCTGCTGTGACCCCGTTGAAAACTTTATTTGTTGGTGTAGAACCTTTTGCTTCAATCTCAGAAATACAAACTTTTGCGTAAAGCATTGTTGATATATATTTTTAGCTTTAAGCTTAAAATTTAAAACTTTTTAGTTCAGAAACCAGATGATAATTTTCGCCTACATTTTTTTGTAAACTTTTTTTAACATCAAACTTCTTAAATAATATTCTGAAATTTGAAAAATAACATCTGGACACGAGAATCGAACCCGGGACGCTTGGTTTAGTACGCCACTGCTCTAACCACTGAGCTATGCAGTGCCTATGGTCATTCTTCACTCATATTTTAAGGCAGAATCTATTATGGACGTGCGGAAATCGTCGGCTACAAATGTGGATTTTATTAAGATCACGAGCTATCAGATAACGCAGCCACCTTCGACTCGGAAATATGCAATCCCTTACAATTATAATAATTATACAAATGGCAGCATTAAGCCAACTACGAGACGAAGGTGGCTGCGTTATCTGATAGCTCGCGATCTTAATAAAATCGCACATTTGTAGCCGACGATTTCCGCACGTCCATCATAGATTCTGCCTTAAAATATGAGTGAAGAATGACCCTGGGAACTGCATAGCTCAGTGGTTAGAGCATTGGTGTACTAAGCTAAAAGTCCCGGGTTCGATTCCCGTGTCCAGGTGTCATTTCTCAAATTTCAGAATATGATATATTTATGAAGAATTCCTCAATAAAAAGCATAATAATAGCTTCGGCAATTTGATTCTTCTTAAATAATGCTTTATTTCTAAACGTCTGCAACTCGTATCGGTGCTCTTCCATGTAACGCCCTTTATGTTGATTCATTTGTTTCCACGGGCGTCAGGCAGTGTCTGGGCTTAGCCCACTAGTATAAATATTAGCCAGTACTAATGTACCGTTGTCCAGGGGACGCCCGAATGTACTAATCGTACATCCTTTCCGTGGAGGCTCTTTCCATGTCCTGATGAGCTTACATCTATTACAAAAACATATATTAAAGCAGGTAAGTAGAATAAAATATATGTTATTTTACTCAATATATCCAATACTATTTTATACAAAGGACAAATATTTGCCAAACTAAACGAACCGTCCTCGGTATTAAAAAACGGAAAAATAATATAAAGGGTACAGAGGGAAAATTTGTAGGGAAATCCGCACGAACTTTCTGCCGCTCCATTTTTTTTTTAGAAATGAAGATATTTATTCAGAATTCGTAATATAATATACACTAGCAAACCCGAGAACAAATTGCGTTAGACATAGACAAAACATTTTTTATTCGTGCTTTTAAATTTCATAATTTTATTTTTAATGAATTAACGTCTACATTATATATTTGGATCAATACAAAATATCAATATTGGGTCCCTAAAGGTCAACACTTCGTATTTAAATATTGACTTCCGGTTAAAATTTTCGTCATTTTATTAGGGAATATCTTATGGTTATTGCATTGCTATTAAATTTCTCTTTTATAAATTTTGACCAATTAAATAGGTAATTATTGACTATTTAGTCTAAAATGAGAGATATAAAATCGTTACAGCCTATTTTGAAAAAAAATTATCTTTTCTATTTTCAGCCTTAAGTAAATTGCTATTAATTTTAGGGTTAGACAGACGACTTTGCAAAAACCAATTTATAGGGTTCGGGGGGTCATGAAACGTCGACATCCATCAACATCTCGGGTTAGATTTTTTTTTTTTGAAGGTCGTAATACTTTCCTTTAATTGTTGGCTAAGTTAAAAGAAATATATATTTGTGTATAGCTTGAAAACTTTTGGTTTTATAAAAATACATTTCAAGTAAAATATGTTTATTATAAATAGATCCACATATGTGCAATGATAAGTAATGTCATATCTCAAAGACTTAGGGAGATAAAAGTAAAAATTTGAATTAACGCGTCAGACCGGAACCCTTAAAGTCATTTTGACGAGAGGCTTAGAGTAGCCATTTGGTTTGTAATATTGATCAAAGCTTAGAAATGAAATTTAATCAAAATCGTTAAAGTTGATTTTAATAAAACCAATTTTTTCTCTTTCCACCCTTAAGGAAACTACCCTTAATCTTATGGTTGGATATCCAATTCCAAAAATTCCTATGAAAACCCTTTAAACCAAGTTTTAGTCCAATCGGTAAAATAGTTTAGGCTTTGACCCGAGGTACAGACTGACATACAGATGGACATACAGAAAGATGGCATTGCGAAAACCACTTTTTAGAGTTCGGGAGGTCATGAGATGTCGACATCCTTTAAAAAAATTAAACACTATTATGTCCCCTCAATTTGGTCTTCCTCTCCTAACAACAAGTTTGAATCTGCTAAAAACAAACTATCTAAATATCCGCCCTAGTCTGCAAATTGTATGAATGTCTCTAGACTAAACAGCCCCAACACAACCTCCTGTCCCCCTTGCATGATAGTCCACACACTATACAGGCCACTATAGTCTCCTCTCTCCAGACAATCTCCTCCCTAGTCTGCAAGGTGTATGAATGTCTCTAGACTAAACAGCCCCAACACAACCTCCTGTCCCCCTTGCATGATAGTCCACACACTATACAAGCCACTATAGTCTCCTCTCTCCAGACAATCTCCTCCCTAGTCTGCAAGGTGTATGAATGCCTCTAGACTAAACAGCCCCAACACAACCTCCTGTCCCCCTTGCATGATAGTCCACACACTATACAGGCCACTATAGTCTCCTCTCTCCAGACAATCTCCTCCCTAGTCTGCAAGGTGTATGAATGCCTCTAGACTAAACAGCCCCAACACAACCTCCTGTCCCCCTTGCATGATAGTCCACACACTATACAAGCCACTATAGTCTCCTCTCTCCAGACAATCTCCTCCCTAGTCTGCAAGGTGTATGAATGTCTCTAGACTAAACAGCCCAACACAACCTCCTGTCCCCCTTGCATGATAGTCCACACACTATACAAGCCACTATAGTCTCCTCTCTCCAGACAATCTCCTCCCTAGTCTGCAAGGTGTATGAATGCCTCTAGACTAAACAGCCCCAACACAACCTCCTGTCCCCCTTGCATGATAGTCCACACACTATACAAGCCACTATAGTCTCCTCTCTCCAGACAATCTCCTCCCTAGTCTGCAAGGTGTATGAATGTCTCTAGACTAAACAGCCCCAACACAACCTCCTGTCCCCCTTGCATGATAGTCCACACACTATACAGGCCACTATAGTCTCCTCTCTCCAGACAATCTCCTCCCTAGTCTGCAAGGTGTATGAATGTCTCTAGACTAAACAGCCGCAACACAACCTCCTGTCCCCCTTCATGATAGTCCACACACTATACAAGCCACTATAGTCTCCTCTCTCCAGACAATCTCCTCGCACTCTTCAATTATTCACGTTAACGGCAAATTTCAGCTGGTCGCGCGCTGTTCTCATCTAACGCCTCTCTCTTCCCAACCCCTCCTTCACCCCCTTCTCTTCGAGACACGTTTTATTCTTCCTTACTCTTCTTCACCATTATTCCTCATTTATATTCCTTTTTATTTATATATTTGCTTTTCGGATTCTCCCCACCTCTCTTCATCCCTTTCCTTGACGTCTGGAGGTGCTCCCAGGATGACTAGACACAACGGGAAGAACACGAGTGTCGAGTCAGAAACATCGCCGTCAAATAGGGGTGCTTAGGATAGGCGGGGGGGGGGATTGAGGGGATGTTACAGCCCCTAGCCCCCTTCGCTAACCCTCTCATTTCAGGGAAGGGGGGAAGAGGCGCTGGGACATTGTCTGCCATGTTTGTTCCTCTTCACGACAAGTTGAAGAAAAATACCCCCCTCCCCTTTTCCCTCAAAGGTTTTTTTTTCCGTCACGGATATTTGGGAACCGTGAGGGGATAACCAGGAATGTATAATACCGTTATAAACCTGGAAAAAGTTCGTTGTGAGAGCGTGCCTTTTTGTTTTTCAAACCGAAATTGTAGTTCTGTGAAAAACATCCATTTTATTTAAGGTGGTTATAATGTATTTTGAATCGTCCACGTCGTTGGACATGGACACGTCAAATAAATATCAGGCTGGTTCGCCAGTGACCGGGGAGGTTGGTGTTCGAAACCCAGTTGAGTGTGCCGGGGAGTATTATTTCTGTAAAGGGTTTACCCACCCTCCCTCCAAGTGAAAGGGGATACATTTCCTGTTAAACTCAATCTTCCTCATTCCTGACCCGTTAGTATGAGTAAATTACGTAGAGCCTGTAACCCGCTTTGGTGGCCGCGTGGTTTAGCGCCCTACTCTTGCATCAGAAGGGAATGCTTATGACGGAGAAATCGAGGTTCGAATCTTGGCCGGGTGTACTGAGGGTGAATTTTACCAAATGGTTTGCCACTCTCACTCCACGCAAATGCTGGTACACTTCCTATAAATATAGCCCTCCTCATCACTCATACCATTAGAGTAATTATCACATAAACTTATAACCCGAATGGGTAATAAGACGTGGTGCTCTCTCTCTCACTATATATATAATATATATATATATATATATATGTGTTGTGTGTGTGTGTGTGTGAATACAGTCCAATTTTCATAGAAACGAACTTTTAGGAAATATAAACTTCTTTTTTTTTTTTTCGGTAAACTTTGAAGACATTTTCATACTTAATTGGTATAATTTTCTCTTTATCAAAAAATGACAGCTACAAATCAAATGACTTGAAGTAAAAAGTGATAAAATAAAAATACTTCAGATCTGACCATGACAAACCAAATTTTGAATTTTCTGTAGACCGGAACATGAAGAGTTTTGGTGAGAAATAGGGATAGGAAAGGGGGTGTTTCTTAATTCGCATCCGGGGACCTAAAGTGTAAATATTCACACGGGGGAAAAGAGAGAAAATAAATGGGGTGGAGAGGGAGTTTTTTTTTTTAAATAAACATTTTATAAGCCAGTTTTATGTCAGTGGTTATTTTCTTGCTCTGTCGGAGTTCAGGAATATGTAGAGAAAGAGAGAGAGAGAGAAACAATAATAACACTACCAGAGTAATAACTTTTTGTCTCTCTAGAAGACTGGAGAGTGTTGAAAGTTTTAGAGAGGTGGGTCTATCTATACTGCGTGTCTCATATGTCGACACACGCTCACACATGCTCGTCACGAGGAGGGCCAGGCTGGGAAGGGGGGGTGTAGACTTGTGTTATTAGGGGGAGGGGGATATTACATTCCGTGAAGACTCACCCAGACGTCCTATAGACCACACGACCTAGCAGTAACGAACGACAAAATATATTTCTAGACACTTAAGACTTCCTTCGCAATACAATTATTATTATTATTATTATATTATATATTATTATTATTATTATTATTATATTATTATTATTAATATTATTATTATTATAAGGGGAAAATTATTTCAAACCAATTTAATGATCTGGACTTTGGACACATTATTCTACTTTCTTACAAAGGGAAATTATTGTAACCTAGCATCTTTTTACCTTGAAATTATGATGGATCTCTATAGGTTCTTGTACCTACAAACTCAAGAAAGTTGATCTTACAATTCTGTATGTAGCTGTGTATGCCCCTTTGTTTGTTTGTCCGTCTGTCTGTATACACCGCTCTCTGTTTGTATAGGCCTATAGCTCTTTTAATATGTTTGCTCCTTTATCTGTCTGTCTAACTCTCTAACTACTTGCCCCTCTGTTCGTCTGTCTATAACTATTTCTATCTACCTGCCCCTATGTTTGTCTATCTGCTTATCGCTCCGTATTTATATACCTTATCTGTCTGTTTGTATACATCTCTGTAGGCATATTCATTTGTCTATCTGTCCCTCTGTCTGTCTGTCCCTGTGTCTATCTGCCTCTCTGTCTATCTGACCCTTCTCTTTGTCTTTCCTTTTGTATGTCTGCCCTGTGTCTCTGTTTGTTCTTTTGTCCTTCTGTCTATCTGTCCCTCTGTCTATCTGTCCTTCTGTCTATCTGCCCCTCTGTCTATCTGTCCCTCTGTCTATCTGTCCTTCTGTCTATCTGTCCCTCTGTCTATCTGTCCTTCTGTCTATCTGTCCTTCTGTCTATCTGCCCTCTGTCTATCTGTCCCTCTGTCTATCTGTCCCTCTGTCTATCTGTCCCTCTGTCTATCTGTCCTTCTGTCTATCTGTCCTCTGTCTATCTGTCCCTCTGTCTATCTGTCCTTCTCTGTCTATCTGTCCCTCTGTCTATCTGTCCTCTGTCTATCTGTCTCTGTCTATCTGTCCCTCTGTCTATCTGTCCCTCTGTCTATCTGTCCCTCTGTTATCTGTTCTGTCTTCTGTTCCCTCTGTCTATCTGTCCCTCTGTCTATCTGTCCTCTGTCTATCTGTCCTCTGCTATCGTCCTTGTCTATCTGTCCCTCTGTCTATCTGTCCCTCTGTCTATCTGTCCCTTCTGTCTATCTGTCCCCTTCTGTTTCTATCTGT
The DNA here is from genome assembly GCA_039000515.1 of Timema cristinae. Taxonomy (NCBI): domain Eukaryota; kingdom Metazoa; phylum Arthropoda; class Insecta; order Phasmatodea; family Timematidae; genus Timema; species Timema cristinae. The sequence continues at coordinate 63,954,310 of JBCFYV010000003.1, read as the reverse complement.
CCCTCTGTCTATCTGTCCCTCTGTCTATCTGTCCTTCTGTCTATCTGTCCCTCTGTCTATCTGTCCCTCTGTCTATCTGTCCCTCTGTCTATCTGTCCTTCTGTCTATCTGTCCCTCTGTCTATCTGTCCCTCTGTCTATCTGTCCCTCTGTCTATCTGTCCTTCTGTCTATCTGTCCTCTGTCTATCTGTCCCTCTGTCTATCTGTCCTCTGTCTATCTGTCCTTCTGTCTATCTGTCCCTCTGTCTATCTGTCCCTCTGTCTATCTGTCCTTCTGTCTATCTGTCCTTCTGTCTATCTGTCCCCTCTGTCTATCTGTCCCTTCTGTCTATCTGTCCTTCTGTCTATCTGTCCCTCTGTCTATCTGTCCCTCTGTCTATCTGTCCTTCTGTCTATCTGTCCCTCTGTCTATCTGTCCTCTCTGTCTATCTGTCCTTCTGTCTATCTGTCCTTCTGTCTATCTGCCCTCTGTCTATCTGTCCTTCTGTCTATCTGTCCTTCTGTCTTTTTGTCCCTCTGTCTATCTGTCCCTCTGTCTATCTGTCCCTCTGTCTATCTGTCCCTCTGTCTATCTGTCCCTCTGTCTATCTGTCCCTCTGTCTATCTGTCCCTCTGTCTATCTGTCCCTCTGTCTATCTGTCCCTCTGTCTATCTGTCCCTCTGTCTATCTGTCCCTATGTAACCTAGGCTACAGCCGAAACTGTTTAACGGAATTTGTTTAAGCTGATATTTAGATACTATTATATGGTCATAGCAGGACAAAATAGGGATTTTGATTCCAACCCTAAAATTTAAGGGGGGTTTACTGATAAATATTTTTTTTTAAATTGAATATTGATTTAAACTAAAGGGTAAGTATGAGTAAGGTTGTTTATAATAATTACGACCCAATCACATTCATGTGGGGGAAGAAGCTGTGATAAATCATATGTGGAAACTACACTCCCCAGTGCGTTCAGTTTGGGTTCAAACCTTGACCCACCTCTGTATATGTTGAACTTACCGGCTTAGACAGCATGATCAACCGTGCAAGTATTACAGGTGAGGACAAGATAACTATTCCCTTGGGTTTAAAATGTAGTTGACCATCGGACCACGACACATCGCTTTGAAGTAACCTTTGCATGTCACTCGTTTCAGTGGCTCAACGGTCTTTGGCGTCACTCTCATTTTGGACCAACCTACCGATTTAAGTTTATATTAGGGCTCAAACCTCGGTTTGGTTTACTGTGGATTGGTTTTCCCCAAATGGTTTCCCACTCTCCTTCCATGTCAATGCCAGTAGTTAGCTCTAAAATGCTTCCTTACTCATCCCTAACACATTATAGAATAATAATAATAATAATAAATAAAAAATAATAATATTATTATTATTATTATTATTATTATTTTTATTATTATATTGCCTGCTGGGTTACCTCATTCTGTAGTTCAGTTTATGGAAATATTAGTCAGTACCGATGTACCGTTGCCCAGGCGACGCCCGAATGTACTAATCGTACATTATTTCCGTGAAGGATCTTTCTATGTCCCGAAGGGATGAGGTGATGAATAGTGAGTATGGGATTGGTGATAGTAAGTATGAGGGTATAGAACCAGTGGAAACACTTAAACCTAACTTCAGGGTAATTAACCAAACCTTGGTGACCGTTGGGGTAATTCCCCTTTCGGGTAAAACACCCAAGGTACCAGCCGGGAATAAATCCCGGGATCCTTAGGCTCGTAGCCAGCTGTACTGATCACTACACCATGGGGCTGGTTACCCCATTAGAGTAAATTATCGTAAATGCGTATGACCTGAATTGGTAGTAAAGAGTGGTAATAAGAAAAACCTCTGCATGTCGCTTAGTTCACTCTTGAATGGACTCTCTATGGAAGGAAATTAGTCAACTTTCGAATGCAGACTCTCAAAGTATGACGTTTAGTCCACTCAAACGGGAGACTTCTTCAAATGACAGATAGTCCATTCTAGCATAGAATCCCCTCCACCGGGATGTTTAGTACACTCTTGCTTGCAGTGGACAGTGAACCGCTTCCCCCCTCCCCCGACCCCTTTTTTCCCTTGTGTTGGGATGAAAAGGGCGCAAATAAACGCAGTCCCAGGTTTAAATTGAGGGAGGATTGAAGTGGCGTGAGAGACGAAGAGAAATAGGGGTGGAAGAGGGGAAGGGTCACACTGTGACATGAACCCACACCCTTCTCGCATCTAGCCCTTCCCCACCCCTCACACCCCCACATCCAGCTCCCTCCCTACAAACCTGCTCGTCCCTAGCGTCCCTTGCAGATTCAACTTTAATTGAAAATGACAAAATCCCCATTCAAATGGTAATGAAGTACTAGTGGAATCCTATTAAGATAAAATAAATGTATAAACAAATCAATAGCGCCAATGCTTGGCTGCTAGGGGTCTGCTATTTTTTTTTTATTTAGTTTGTGACGTTGGGGAAAAGGGTCAAATCGGTGGTGACGTAAAGAAGACACTTGCCTATAGGTCCTCCATCAAGAAAAAGGGAAGGGAAGCTGTAACGTTGCGACAACTTTAAACTAAAGCAGCACTTAAAACTTAATTGAGTAAATAATTAGAGTGATTAACACATGGTTTTCGACTGTTTCCTAATTGATGATCAGCCCCCTTTAGGGAAAGCACTCTACATTTCATTTAACACCGGATAGCTTATGTGATTGGTTAGCACGCCTGATTATGCTGATGAAGGTTGGTTTTGATTCTGAGGTATTTTAAACTTTGTGTGATCTTCCATCCTCCTCTAAAAAAGAGTGAGGTATAAGATACAAATGTGACTAGGAAATAGGAAAGAGTGAGGTATAAGATACAAATGTGACTAGGAAATAGGAAAGTGGGACGGTGGTGTATTGGGCACTGTCGAATCAACTATAGAAGCTGTAAACAGATGAGTTGCGCACTTCCTAGTGAGTAGGATTAAACAGTGGAATATCAAGTGGAAATTAATACAATAAATTGCCAGAAGACTTCAGTTTAGTCAGTACAAGCCATCTAGCTGAACCTTAGCTATTCTGTACATTCTGTCCGAGGTAAAGGTAGTTCTTAGTGATAGGAGAGTAAGGTTAGGTTAAGCTAGGTTGGGCTAGCATTGGGCGATCCACCTTGGAAGATAAATTGTAGGCCTACTGCAAGGTAGAGTAGCGCCCAATCCACCTTGGGAGGTAAATTGTACTGCAAGGTATAGTAGTTCCCAATCCACCTTGGGAGGTAAATTGTACTGCAAGGTATAGTAGTTCCCAATCCACCTTGGGAGGTAAATTGTACTGCAAGGTATATTAGTTCCCAATCTACCTTGGGAGGTAAATTGTACTGCAAGGTATAGTAGTTCCCAATCCACCTTGGGAGGTAAATTGTACTGCAAGATATAGTAGTTCCCAATTCACCTTGGGAGATAAATCTTAGTCTAAGGTATAGTAGTTCCCAATATCCAATGACCCTGACTACTGGTCTAAAGGTCCCAGTTTCTATTCCCAAAGGTACCAAAGGTATTATTCTCGAAAGAGGAACTGTTACTATTTTCACCTCAGTGTAGTTAGTTAGGTTTAAGCCAAGTTGAACATTTACATTGGCTCAACACCTTCATAAGAATCTCATATTGGATGTAACGTGTAGACAACCTCCAAGGTATTCCCAGGGCAATATTCTGGTCCCACAGATTGTCTAAAAGTTTACACACACACGGTGACCAAACTAGACACTGTATCCCTCGCGGTAAAATGTGCCATATGACAAATAAATTAAAATAATAATTTTAAAAAACTTTGAAAGATGAAACCTACATTTCACAAATGATAAAATTCTCGGTCATGCCAGTAATCAAACCCGGGATCCTTAGTTTAGTAAGTATACACACTATTAAGTTAAGGTGTCATTTGCCTATTAATTTGTTTATTATTTTTCTTAGCACCACGTCTTACTACCCATTCGGTTTATAGACCTATTTACTACAGTAACCACATGGCTTCTTTGGTGCTGACTGACAGCTCATAGCTGACAGCTAAAAGCCTTTAAAAGTTACCAGACCAAATTATGTATCTCTACGCCTAACCATATTATCTGCAAAAACATGTGTTTAGCATCGGTCACTTCTGATGGTCAAAATTTAGGTATATACCTAAATGTTGACTGTCAGAAGTCAGCTGTGAGCTGTCAGTCAGCACCAAAGAAGCCACGAGGCTACTGTAGTTACACTAATGTGTTAGGGCTTATGAAAGTTGAATTTAGAGTTTAATTTAGTGGGTGTATGTAGAGAGAGTTTGGAAAAACTGGTTGTAAAAACCCTCAGTACACCCGAAGAGGATCGAACTCCAATCCTCCCCTCAACAAGAGTCTAATATATTGTGATAGTAGTGCTTCAGACCATGTGGTCACCGAAATGGATCTAATTAAAACTGGATTTGTGTTAAATCCCAATTTATATTACTTACTATCATAAAGTAAAAAATTATCATAAAATGTACTCACACAAAAAAGATTTTGAGACCAAAACATTAAAAGAAAGAAAAATGCCTTTCTTACGGTATGTTTACCAAAGTATCAGGCTGATATTAAAAGTATTTTAGTTCATTCTCACACCAAAGCGACAACACAGCATCACAGTAGATAAAAAAAAGAAGCTTTTATAAAAGATTCTTACTTTTTACTTGTACTTATTTCCCCTTCCTTTACACTGCCATGTATTTTCTATTTCTTTGCAATTCCTCCTCCTACTTGTCTCCTTTTGTTCCAATGAGGCGCATAAATTACCAACTTAATGGGATTTTTATAAAATGGAATTTAAAGAACCTTCTGTACCTCTTTCAACCCCCCTTTTCCCCCCAACACCCTCTTGATTCTCCCCCTTCCCCACTTGTCTCTTCCTCCACTTCTTACACATTCTTTCTTTTCTTTCATTTTTACACTCTCAAGGGATATTTTTTCTCCGATTCTTTTCCTCCCTTTTTTTTTTTTAACTGCTTGCTTGTTCTCTTGCCCTGAACTGTTTTTTACTTTATCATCTACAGTCTACTTATCTCCGAACATTCCTATTTCCTTAGTGAGTTTCTATTTAACAACTAGTTTTGAAATGCAAACGATTTGATTTTCTAGTCCCGCCTAATATGTTGGGATTTTTGGGAGAATCACCGATACCTATAGCCCATATATAATTTACATACATACCTAACCACGCCGTTTCCTTACGAGTTAGACAAGAAACTGTGTAAATAGCTCAAAATAACAAACACCTCCGTACTTAATCCATCCTCACTTTCTCCACACTTCCCTATCCTTGAATACTCCCTTCGTTTCAACAACATCCATACACCGAGTCATACATGCTCTTTTATTCTTAAAACTATTAATGTGTTTACCTGCCTCGGTGGCGTAGTTGGCTAACGCACTTGTCGTGTTGAGCCCGACTGCTGAGGACGGGGAGATCGAGGTTCGAATCTCGGTCGGGTGAACTGAGGGGGGTTTTTCCTAAATGGTTTTCCACTCTCCCTCCACGCAAATGCGAGTTCACTTCCTCTAATTTAACCTTCCCAATTCCTAATCAATTAGCGTAATTAGTACTTAAAGCGTATAACCCGAACGGGTAGTAAGACGTGGTGCTAAATATTATAAACTTAATGTGTTTCTTTATCACACATTCGTCTACGACATTTAGCCACATCTTACATGGCCTTCCCCTTCCTTTTGACCCACACTCTCTACCTTCATATAATTGTTTCGTCCTTCAATCCACACTCATCCTCTCAACAAGCCCAAACCAACTTAAGACGCTTCTTTCACATTGACTTATTGCATTCTCTTTCAAACCACACTCCTTCAGAACCCCTCCATTACTAACTCTGTCCACACGAGTTTTTACACATACGTTTGTTATAAATCTCAACACCGATCGCATTCACATTGCAATAACATAAATATAGTACCAATAATAATAATAATAATTATTATTATTATTGGTACTATAATAATAATAATAATAATAATAATAATAATAATAATAATAATAATTATTATTTATTATTATTATTATTATTATTATCATCATCATCACTGCGTCTTACTACCCGTTCGGGTTATACGCACTTACGCTAATGTGTAATGTTAGGGTGATTGTGAGATGAAATGAAGTACCTACAGTTTAATGTGGGATCCGAACCACGGTGGAGGCCTGTCATTCCACGCATTTACAAGTTGTGATTAATACACGTCTTTTCAGAGGTGAAGGAAGGGTTTGGTAATCAGATAAATCTGTGCCGGGACCGAGGATTGAACCCCGGACCCCCAACACAGAAGTCCGACGCGTTACCCCTAGACCACCAGGTCACCTTCCAGTAGTCGAAATTACGATAAAATGGCTGAGCCTGATTTGACAAATGAATACTGATATTAAAGGTTTAGGGTCCAGAATGTTTTCAAAATAGAAGCTTCCAATGAAAATTCGATTTTTCTAGCAAATTTCCATATTTATTACTTCTGTGTGCGAAGTGGCTAATGTAGACAATCATTCTTTGTTTAGATCACTATAGAAACCCTGATATATCCCCTCCCCTCCCCCCTGTGTCATATGTCTCTTCACTGGTTTGATTCAAGCCTCCATTTATTTTCACCCTTTGCCAATCTCTTGATATCTACAGTCCAATTTTCGTAGGAAGTACAGTTATAAAATTTCCAATAGCGAAGCCGTAGTCTAGATATAATTTATGTTATTCAGAGAATTAATTCGTTCTATTATGACAGGGTTCTCAATGTTATTAAAAAAAACGCTTGGGGGTATGAATGGTCCAATTCATCACTCTCTTAATATACTAGACTTCCGATGACGGGTAGATTGAGGTTCGAATCTCGGTTGGGTGTATTGAGGGTGTTTTTCCTTAAAATTGTTTTCCACTCTACAGTTTGTCGACACGAAAATTCTCTAAATTAAATCTTCCTCATCCCTCAAAGTATATAGGCGTATAACACGAACGGGTAGTAAGACAGAATTTGAACTAACCATTTTCATGAGTATCTAGGCAACTGGTACACACTAAATCATTATTATTATTATTTAGCACCGCGTCTTACTACCCGTTCGGGTTATACGCTTTAAGTACTAATTACGTTAATGGATTAGGAATTGGGGAGGTTGAATTAGAGGAAGTGAACCCGCATTTGCGTGGAGGGAGAGTGGAAAACCATTTAGGAAAAACCACCCCATTTCACCCGACCGAGATTCGAACCTCGATCTCCCCGTCCTCAGCAGTCGAGCTCAACACGACTAGCGCGTTAGCCAACTACGCCACCGAGGCGGGTCACACTAAATCAATAACCTCAAAATATGCTGCATATAATCACAGGCATTTTATATATGCTTTAGAAAACAAACATACACAATAAATACATAACTAAAAAAACAAGAACAATTCAAACACAAGGTATAAACACTTGGAAAAATTAGCATATGAAATTTGCAGATTTATTTACGATTATATGAAAGCCGAACTAAAATATCCCCTATATTAGTCAACCCGTTCGCCATCAGTACTTTTTCATCTACTATGTGTCACTAGGCTAATTTCAAGCTTATTTGACATTCTTGACATATTGTTTAGTAAAGATAGTTAATTTAAGTTTAAAATAAGTACAAACAAAAAAAAACTATGTCTATGCTTTGAACTATTCAAATATGTTCTTCTAAAATTCGAATTAAATATTATTCTCTACCAATGATTTAAATAGAAACTTCATAGGAAATAAGGGTGGGTTCGAACTAACCAATGTCAAATCAGACAAATGCTGCCGTATATGCCATCGTCGGAGAATAGCCTACATAGGTGAGCATGCCGACAACATGTCAGGCTCATCTTGTCTGGTTATTTGGTGACGTGAAGAAAGTGGATCGAGTCCCAGCTGAGTATAATAAAGTAATTTTTTATCGGATGGTTTCTGACTCTCCCTTCATGCTATTGCTGGTACATCTCGTTTTTTAAATTCTACCTTGCTATTTCCACCCCATTTGCGTACATAGAATACGTGTAATATGTGCATAGCCCGAACGGTTAGTAAGACAAACAAGATCAACTGTACGGCATAGTCGTATATATTTTTTCATATATATTTGAAACTCAATTATCATAAATAAATTATCAGTACACCTATAATTTAATTTAATTATTTATTTTCTCCAAAATATTAATTAATTTTACCTTGTTATTTATCTTGCAAATCCCTCCCCAGCTACCCATGTGGGAGCCATTTTAAAACATTTTCAAAAAATCATCAGTAAGCTACCTCTAATTATAGAGATGTAATTATCATTTTTTTAATTATCATCAGCATGTTTTACTACCTATAAGGCTATACGCATATAATATGACAATTACTCTAAGAGGCAAGGATGAGGAAAAAATCATTTTAAAAGTTATCTACCTACGTTTTCATGGTAGGAGTGTGGGAAACCATCTTGTAAAAACCACCCTCAGTAGACCATACCGGGATTCTAAACCATCTCTCCCCCTCATCAGCAAGTCAGTTTAACACGAGAGTGACACCTTAGACTATTCGGCCACTGTAGTAGGTTAGAGATATAATTAAAACCACAATATCACTTGGAGGTATGAACATATACCATTTAAATATCAAACTAGAATTAAATCATAAAAACAGTTCCAGTTGTAGCTCTAGGTAGGGACAGACAGACAAGATCGTAAACCCCACCTTTCTTTTTTTTCTAGCTAAGGGTCACGTAAAATGTCAGGATTCACGATAATCTAGAGTTAAAAAATTATTCACGATTATAACACTTTAACTGTATGAGAAGTTAAATAAGCTAAACACAGCACATCCGCCAAGTAGCCAATTTTTTTTATGGTTTTATTTACGAATATACCTTGAGAATAATCTGGAAAAAAAAAAACTTAAACAGTAATACATCCTTCTGAACTTGCTCACAGTTACATAAATATTTCACGTCAACTACCTAGATAGCTCGAGACACTTTCAGACAAAGAGAGAAGTATGTAAGGGGAAGTGGGGGTGTGAGGCTGGGGGGGGGGATATACACAATAAAAAAAAACTCCGTGTAATGCAGTGCTGCCAACACTATTCAAGAATTTCCTAGACCTTCAAAACTCTTTTATAATTCAGAAGTACAAAATGGACTTTGGTATTAACGTAAAAGGAAAAGAAGCCCCTGGTTTGTCTTCCATGTTAAGTTCTTTTCCTACTTTTTTTTTTCATATCCTTCAACCCCCATCCATCCCTCCCTCTTTTTTTTTTTTTTTCATCCGTAGTCATGAAAAGTTCCGCTCATAAATGAGGTTAGGTCGTTAAATAAACGAAATAGAGACAACGGGGGATGAAAACGGGGTTTGAGGGGGGTGGGGTTGGGAAAGGGTGGTGGGATTGTAAGGTAAATTCTAGGGGAGGGGAAGGAGGAATAGAGGTAACGTTGGACCTGGGAGGTGTGATTACAATGCTGCCATCTCGCTGAAACTTTTATAACCTATGTTATTATTATTATTGTTTTGCTTGTTCAGGGGTGACCAACGACGCAGAAGCATTTTTCTTTATTCTACCCTCTGCCTCCCCCACCAACTTTATTGACATTTTATCAGTTGAAAATTTGTATGAATATTTGACTTGTTAGTACTTATATATTAATCCTAAGATAATATTGTATAGTTTATTTTAGTAATTAGTTTACAGTAGACCAGATTACTAGCCTTGATCGAACCTGCACCCATGACAGTATTCGCTACTTACGGTAAAGGTACTGTACCAATCGCGTGGTTAAATGTTGTAGACGAATGTTTAAAAAGAGAAACACTAAGAGTTTTAAGAATTAAATATATATATGAATCAGTGTATGGATGTTATTGAAGCGAATGTAGTATACAAGGATAGGGAAGTGTTGAGAAAGTTATTGAGGATGGATTAAGTTCGGAGTTGTTTTTTGAGCTGTGTGCATACTTTCTTGCCTACCCCGTAAGGGGCGGCATTATTAGGTATGTATGTATGTATGTAGGTAGGTATGTTTGTTCTTTAGGTATGTATGTATATATGTTTGTATGTATGTATGTATGGATGGATGGATGTATTTATGTATGTATGTATGCTATTTATAATCACCCATATTAGTATTTTAATTAATTATTCTATTTTTAGGCTGCTTATAACCCGAACGGATAGTAAGGCTTGGTGATGATGATGATGATGATAATAGTAATAATAATAATAATACTTCTATTTTTTCATTAATTTTCACCATCATGTTTTTTTGTTATATTTCATTTTAACTCTAAGCCTTTGGACTATACTTGATGTTGGGAAACATTGCAAAGCATTAAGCTGATTATACATTTAATCTAAATTAAATATTTCTTGACCTTAAGAAAATTGAAGAATTAGTTTAAATTGTGCCTGTGACTTGTTATCATCGCTCTGTAGAACATTCATTTGTCAAGTGTCATCAGACATAGAGCAGCATGTTGTCTAGAGCCTCTGTGTGATTGGTCAAATGGAGACCGAGCGTGTGAGGAAATATCACAGGTACAGTTTTAACAAGATCTTCATATACTTGAAACATTCAATGAAACGCCACCGGGAAAAATAACAAAAAAAAAAACTTTCAATCTATTTATATCAGATAACATTAGAAATTACAAACTTATACTAATTATGATAATATTTGATACAATTTGAAATTTTAAGCATTTTTTTAGCACAGCGTCTTACTACACGTTCGGGCTGTACGCTTATTTACTAATTACGCTAATGGTAGTAAGTATTAACAAGATTATCTTATTTAGAGGGAGTGTACTCATATTTGCATGGAAAGAGAGTGTAAAACCATTTTATAAAGACCAGCCTCAGTACACCCAACCAAGATTCGAACCTTGAGCTCCCCGTTATCGGCGGTATAGTCTACTTTTAGAGTAGCGTGTTAGACCACGTGGTCCCTGAAGCGGGTCATCACCTTTTTTCCCCCTTTTTTAGCACTGTATCTTACTACCCATTCGGTTTATACTCCTATATACTAATTACACTAATGGATTAGGAAGGTTTACTTGAGATGAAATGCACCCGCATTGGTGTGGACGGAGTGTGGAAAACCACCCTAGGTGCATCTGACTGAGATTGAACCCTGATATCCTCAACTTCGGTAGTCTAGTCCAACACGAGAGTACAGCGTTTTCCGGAGTGTTACCAGTATGCCCCTATTCGCCCGATTCTTGATTTTAGTGAAGAAAGAGTTTTTTTTTTTACTTCATACTATACCCCAGTCGAAACTTTTAAACTCCATTTGACTCCTACAGATATTATTGTCATCATTAATATTTGTCGGGATTATTGCGTAATTTGAACATAATCTTTTTCGCTACTTATACATTTTTGTACAAATGTAATTATGCTCAATATACATAACTAAGCTAATGTTTCCCTCCCCCAAACTTAAGGAGACCGTCTTGTTGTGCCACTCAGATGTCCAGCTTCTCACGCGATATTTAATTCTACGATTGAGTTTCATCCATAGAGAAAAAAAAAAGTGTGAAAATGTGACATTAGCTTATTTTCAACGATTTTTTAACCATATTTGAGGAGCTATGAGATTAGGCTTGATGAAAAAGTGCTCTAGATTTAACCTGCCTCTAACAAACATAGTAATTTTTTTATAGGTTCACAACAGAATTCTTTTTGTGAAACTGAGAACTAGCAAGGACTCATTCTCTTTACCTTGAGACAAGAAGTGTCGTAGTTTTCTTTCCCCTCTTCGTTAATAACATAGAAAAGGTTGGTTTTATGTGAAAAGCGAAATGTAGTATAAGTTTATACAGAATAAAAAAGTATTTCCAGAAAACGACACAGACAATAATATTTTAAGCCATGTGCCCTGAAAGTGATTGATACTTCCTTACTGACCAAGGCAATCGTTTAGATATCCCGCATTATTTAAGAAGTTGTTTGAAATTGTTAAATGTTCTTTTCAACAAAATGTGGGAGAAAACTATCACTAGGTTTCTGACCAGTTAAAAATTTTAAATTTTGATTTTAAAGATTTTTTTAAATTAACTATACTTTTTGCAAAAATTTGTGTTTCTGAGATTAAAGTAAAAGGTTATAAAACTTATATCTAGCCTTCCTCTACAAATAAAATAATGTTCTGACAAGGTCACAACAGAATATTTTAAGATAATGTGGGATTGTGTTATAGGGTTTGATGTGATCTATTGCCATTTCTTTTAAAATTAAAATATACCACTTTTTAACATGTCAGAACTTTCGTCCACACTTTACTGAAAACAATATTTAAAAAAACTATCAAACCACTTAATAAATAATGCAGGATTTCTAAACGTGTGCAACGCGTCTAAGTGATCTCCCATGTAACACCCTTAATAAAAAAAATAATCATCAATAACAGCTCAGGGCTTTACGAATCAAACCCAAGATCAATAAGTTCTGATATTATAGCGTTAAAAGTTTCAAACAGGATTCGTCACTTTGTACACTCTTTGTCAAACAGTACGGATGAGGTCCACTTGCCTACCTCTGCTTATTGCACTCACATTTCCTTTTCTCTCGTTTTCATTTCCACACGGTGAGGTAGAAAAATTTAACTGGCAAATTAACTTTTGAAATTTTTATTCTCATCACCGTTTCCCTCCTCCTTTCCTTCCCCCCACCCCTTTCCCTCGAAACCCCTACACAATTTCCACCGCAAAAGCTACTACATTAACCCCAAAAGCGGACAAAACTTTCCCGACAGCTTTTATATTAGATTTTTTTTATTTTTACTTGTTTTATTTTTATACCACTGGTAGGTTTGGGGGTATAATATTTCTTTAATATTCTCCATTCCCTGTAACAAGCTGGTGAATATTTCTGTGCTTTTGTGTGTATGTGTGTGTTAGTGTTACAGCAGTTATGGAACGCAATGCAAACATTCAAAGCTGCAGCAGTTTTATTAACAAATTCATAGTTAGAAAAGCAAGTAATTTGTCTTTAATAAGATTTGTAAACCCTGTGACGGCTGAGATTACAACGTTTATTTGGTGTGGTCTTTTTTTTTCTGAAATAGACATTTGCAATAATGTTTCCCTCGAGCTATAACTTTTTTTTAGAACTTTTAGTACTAGTAAAAAGGAGCAGTAAATGAATAAATAATGACTATAATGATTAAAAATCAAATGTTTATCATTGTAGTCCTTACAAAATGACTTAGAAAATATATAATAAATGGTATGACTCAAATCATATATATTTTAGTTTATTGTAATAGGAACAAAATTTCCTAATATCTCTTTTCAGTCAACTACTAATTATCTCTTCTTCTGTGACTAATACTTTTCATATTCCAATATTGCAACATTTTCTTCTACTAATGCTGCTAAATTTTCTTCCTCTCTTACCACCTTTTCTTCCTTTTATTCTTCTACTGCTATAACTAAATAATAATACTTTTACTAATATTGATTATGAAGAGCGTGATGCATACCAGGGACATTTCTAGTGGGTAAGAGGGAAGAAGGTTGGTGAACATGTAGAGAGAGAAAAACACACAGAATAGAGACACTACTGCCAACTTAATCATTAAAACATTCCTAATGGTTTTGCTTTAAGGCGATTGACCCATTTCATTTGGCGTGTAAATGCAGAGCCATGGAAACAAAAGGTTATCTTCAAGATTTTCTTTTTATTTCGCAATTTTATTTTCGGAAACGGTTTGTTCAAGAATAGAAGAATGTTGATCAAGTTAAGTTATACTTTTTATCTATACACCTCTTGAATAATTTTAACACTGACCAAATATCGATAAAATTTACATTTTTCCATTGAAAACTGCCGGCTTCATAATAAAAAAAAATAATAATAATAAACACCACGTTCTATTACCCATTCGGGTTATACGCTTTAAGTACTAATTACGCTAATGGATTAGGAATTGGGAAGGTTGAATTAGAGGAAGTGAACCCGCATTTGCGTGGAGGGAGAGTGGAAAACCATTTATGAAAAAAACTAGTTCACCCGACCGAGATTCGAACCTCGATCTCCCTGTCCTCAGCAGTCGAGCTCAACACGACAAGCGCATTAGCCAACTACGCCACCGAGGCGGGTCTAAAATAAGAAAATGTAACATTAATAAACATCTATACATTATCTTAGAAGAGGTGTTGAACATATTAACATAAAAATGTCACTCGTTCTCTAAAAACTGATATTTCCAAACGTATGATTTTTCCGCAAGACCTGTCCGGTATCTAGCGCCATCTATGGTTTCTGTAATCTGTTTGTTCTTGTTGGCGCGGAAGGATACTTTGGTCGGTTACGAAGCCACGCCACGCCTTTCACCCACCATCCCACAAAATAGGGTTTAGACTTGTACTCGACGGCGCCAAGGGCCTCAAGAGAGGCCTTTTAAGAGCCAGTATTTAAATATCGGCAATGGCGTTCATTTCAACTATCATTGTTCCATAAGCCACTGTGCCGCTATATAAAGCACACCACCAAGTTGGTCTTTTATTTTGGGTAGATATTCCCAAATTGAAGATGATTCCATATTAAACCTTGAGAAGTGAGAGGGTGAACCGCGTTGAGAGCCAAAAGCCCAAAACGTTTCCATTTTTAATGAGCTAACCTCTACAACCTCTTTTCCCCATTTTTTTTTTTGTATTCGTTACGAAAGAGGGTAGGAAAAAAAAACACCAACCTTTTGTTGCGATTTCGAGTATACGAATATGTTTCTGTTAACTTTTACATAATAGGGAATACGGAGAGAAATTTTTCTTTTTTTAAAAAAAAATTAGAAATGGATACCAAAATGAGAGTGCAAAAAAAAATTAAAAGAGAGAAAATATAAAGCATGTTTTGTAACGTAGATTTTTTTTTTTTTTAAAAAGGCAGTTTTTTTAAAAACATGGGTGTTGTTTCATAATATCAAAAAAATAAATAAAAAATATACGGATGTTTGAAAACAAAACAAAAAAATCAGGAGAAGTGAATGTATGCGTGTAGGCTATATGGAACAATCTGTAGGGGCCACTCAAAAAGCATAAAAGTCGGAGGTGGTAATTATAAAAATGGTACGCAAGTTAGCAAGCGTTGCGAGTTATTGGACCGTATTCGTTACTCACGTATCAAGCGCCCATGGTGTGTGATAGAGGAATAGGGGTGGGATAGGGGTGAATGAGAGGGAGTTCCGAAGGTGGTGGGTGGGTATAGGGTCGATCTTTTATATCACATACATACACTATACATAAGGGAAAAAACAAATCGCTATGAAAATGTTTGCTCATGGGGAAATTATGAACCTTGATTCTTTAAATGGTAACACCTGCAAGTATCTGATTTGGTTCTTGACAAAACCCCATGCTAATTATAAATATTAATTACACCCTATCCCTATCTTGAGCTAGCTATATCCACTCTACCTCAGTACACTACATTCCTATCTTGAGCTAGTTATATCCAATCCACCTCAGTACACTACATCCCTATCTTGAGCTAGTTATATCCAGTCCACCTCAGTACACTACATCCCTATATTGAGCTAGTTATATCCGCTCCACCTCAGTACACTACATCCCTATCTTGAGCTAGCTATATCCACTCCACCTCAGTACACTACATTCCTATCTTGAGCTAGTTATATCCAGTCCACCTCAGTACACTACATCCCTATATTGAGCTAGCTATATCCACTCCACCTCAGTACACTACATTCCTATCGTGAGCTAGTTATATCCGCTCCACCTCAGTACACTACATCCCTATCTTGAGCTAGTTATATCCAGTCCACCTCAGTACACTACATCCCTATCTTGATCTAGCTATATCCACTCCACCTCAGTACACTACATTCCTATCTTGAGCTAGTTATATCCAGTCCACCTCAATACACTACATCCCTATCTTGAGCTAGCTATATCCACTCCACCTCAGTACACTACATTCCTATCTTGAGCTAGTTATATCCAGTCCACCTCAGTACACTACATCCCTATCTTGATCTAGCTATATCCGCTCCACCTCAGTACACTACATCCCTATCTTGAGCTAGTTATATCCGCTCCACCTCAGTACACTACATTCCTATCTTGAGCTAGTTATATCCGCTCCACCTCAGTACACTACATCCTATCTTGAGCTAGTTATATCCCCTCCACCTCAGTACACTACATTCCTATCTTGAGCTAGTTATATCCGCTCCACCTCAGTACACTACATCCCTATCTTGAGCTAGTTATATCCGCTCCACCTCAGTACACTACATCCCTATCTTGAGCTAGTTATATCCACTCCACCTCAGTACACTACATCCCTATCTTGATCTAGTTATATCCAGTCCACCTCAGTACACTACATCCCTATCTTGAGCTAGCTATATCCACTCCACCTCAGTACACTACATTCCTATCTTGAGCTAGTTATATCCAGTCCACCTCAGTACACTACATCCCTATCTTGAGCTAGCTATATCCACTCCACCTCAGTACACTACATTCCTATCTTGAGCTAGTTATATCCAGTCCACCTCAGTACACTACATCCCTATCTTGATCTAGTTATATCCAGTCCACCTCAGTACACTACATCCCTATCTTGAGCTAGCTATATCCACTCCACCTCAGTATACTACATTCCTATCTTGAGCTAGTTATATCCAGTCCACCTCAGTACACTACATCCCTATCTTGAGCTAGCTATATCCACTCTACCTCAGTACACTACATCCCTATCTTGAGCTAGCTATATCCACTCCACCTCAGTACACTACATTCATATCTTGAGCTAGTTATATCCAGTCCACCTCAGTACACTACATCCCTATCTTGAGCTAGCTATATCCACTCCACCTCAGTACACCACATTCCTATCTTGAGCTAGTTATATCCACTCCACCCCAGTACACTACATTCCTATCTTGAGCTAGTTATATCCGCTCCACCTCAGTACACTACATCCCTATCTTGATCTAGTTATATCCAGTCCACCTCAGTACACTACATTCCTATCTTGAGCTAGCTATATCCACTCCACCCCAGTACACTACATTCCTATCTTGAGCTAGTTATATCCAGTCCACCTCAGTACACTACATTCCTATCTTGATCTAGCTATATCCACTCCACCTCAGTACACTACATCCCTATCTTGATCTAGCTATATCCAGTCCACCTCATTACATGTTATCTCATTCTAATGTCGTCTTGGTCTTGGTCATTAGGTTAGCCAGTCAATGTGAATCTACTAACGATTGGAATATGAAACATTAACCAAATTAAGAATAATAATTTGTCAATAAATTAATAGAAATAGAAATTCATTGTGGTATTATGTAGAGATTTACATTGGATAAATTTGAGATTAATAAATGTGTCTCATAAATTAAAACACCTTAATATTAACTCATTAATAACATAAACTGTAAATGAGTAACTGATCGGGCGTAGTGAGGTCCTGATTCCACTTGACCTTTTGGCATTTCTTCTGTCTAGTGGTTAACGTGTTTTTTTAAAATGTTTATCGAGTGTTTCTAAATCATTATTTAAACTTCAATTAAATATTCTATCCTATTTCATTTAATAATAATAATGAAAATATTAGTGAAAGCCCCGAATAATATTTACATTAGAAAAAAGTTCGTTAGTCGAAAATTTACAGTTTTTCAATTGAAAACAAATTAAAACTCGCTTGAGCATGCTTGCTCAATTTTAACACGTGACCTACATTCACATGCTAAATTCCTTGCCAAGATTTTATAGATTCAAAAATTGTTAGTAATTCTTACTGTCGAATGACCTTAAGGTAGAATTTTAGTCAGACGCTGGTTAAGGGCAGCGTTCTTGCAGTTCAATTTATTTAGCCAAAACAAATCATATATTACTTCAGTAGAAACGTAAGTGTTTAATTTTCTTCACATGTTGATATCCACAGTTGTTTAACATCTGTCATGAGCATAGCGGCATTAGATGAGAAACTCTTTAAATTAAGATAAAAAGTTGTCATTAAATTCCAGGACACCCTCGACAGATATTCAACATGTGAAGAAAATTAAACTCTTATGTTACTACTGAAGCAATATTTGATTTCTTTTGATAAATAAAAATAATAATATTTAGCACCGCGTCTTACTACCCGTTCGGGTTATACGCTTTAAGTACTAATTACGCTAGTGGATTAAGAATTGGGAAGGTTGAATTAGAGGAAGTGAACCCGCATTTGCGTGGAGGGAGAGTGGAAAACCATTGAGGGAAAACCACCCCAGTTCACCCGACCGAGATTCGAACCTCGATCTCCCCGTCTTCAGCAGTAGAGCTCAACTCGACAAGCGCGTTAGCCAACTACCCACCGAGGCGGGATTAATGTCAAACCGACTAGAAATTCCCGTAACGTCCACTGGTACGCATCGTATGAATTGGATTTACTTAGTGTAATGCGTCCACTGCATTCTGAGCATAAGGCTCTCCAAAAAATAATCATCACTGTCCTAATATCCATCATGACATCAATGACACGCGTAGTCATTAAGATAAAGCTAAAATATTTTAAAACTTATCATTAATCTAACAGCTGGTGCTATTGTAACTAATCTAATTTGACTTGAAAGTATTATTTCTTTTATTAAAAGAATGTTCTTTATTTTATTTAAGTATTGTTTTATTTGATTTTAAGCTTATCACAGCTATTTTGAAAAATAATAAGTTCTAGATTTAATTCGTGAGTACTATGCAACTATTTATGTGATGGGGGTAGTAATAATTTACTCACACGCGGTATTTCGTGAACTGGTGGAGGCCTAAACGGCGAGATGTAGGTCGGTCGCCAAAGATGTAGTTCGCTAATAAGTGACCCGCAAGAAGTAGTTCACGAACAATTGAACCACAAGAAGTAGTTAGCGAACGACCAAACCACAAGAAGTAGTTCGCGAACGATTGAACCACAAGAAGTAGTTCGCGAACGACCGAACCACAAGAAATAGTGCACAAACGACCGAACTACAAGAAGTAGTTTGGACATCGACTGAACCACAAGCAGTAGTTCGGGAACAATTGAACCACAAGAAGTAGTTCGCCAATGACTGAGCCACAAGAAGTAGTTCGCGAACGACCGAACCATAAAAAGTAGCTCGCGATCTATCGAACTAGATATATGAACTGCTCATTTAAGTGAACTAAATCACATTTAACTGTTCCCAACCGTGAACTGTGCCGCCCATCTCTAAACTAAAGAGGAGAATAAAGTTGGAAATTCTGAATGCGAATGGTTTGTGTGTCGGGTAGTGTGTCCGCTGGTCCGATCGCACCATCGTATTTTAATCCGCCTCACGGAATTTCTTTGGCATCGTCGATGTCCGATGCGTGCGATGGGGACCAGCGGACGCGTACCTTAAAACAGTAATGTACGAAAAGGTTGGTAACTTGTGTCTGTAGTAAGATCAAGCCAAAGAATACCCCAGGAAACCTCGTGATTTGATGCTGTTATATACATACTACCCTCGCCCTGGATCGATAATTAAAACTTGATGTGTTATGTAGTGAGTGTCCGTCTGTCAGCGGAGGATTGCAGCTGTTTGTGTCCATACATTGCTCACGCATATGTATGTCCCATTCTCACACGTCTAGGAGATGGAGATTGCTTCCACATATGGGCCACCACACTTCCTCCAGGCTAGCTTACACTAGGGTCATATTCAGTTCACACATTAGAAAAGGAATTCAATTGAAACACATTCCACCTCTTTCAATTGGGGCCAGCTTACACTAGGGTCACATCTGTCACACTTAGAGAAGGAATCAATTGAAACACATTCCACCTCTTTCAATTGGGGCCAGCTTACACTAGGGTTATATCTGTCACACTTAGAGAAGGAATCAATTGAAACACATTCCACCACAACCTCTTTCAATTGGGGCCAGCTTACACTAGGGTATATCTGTCACACTTAGAGAAGGATCAATTGAAACACATTTCCATCTCTTTCAATTGGGGCCAGCTTACACTAGGGTTATATCAGTCACACTTAGAGAAGGAATCAATTGAAACACATTCCACTCTTTCAATTGGGGCCAGCTTACACTAGGGTCAATCTGTCACACTTAGAGAAAGAATCAATTGAAACACATTCCACTCTTTCAATTGGGGCCAGCTTACACTAGGGTTATATCAGTCACACTTAGAGAAGGAATCAATTGAAACATACTCCACTCTTTTAATTGGGCTAGCTTACACTAGGGTTATATCTGTCACACTTATAGAAGGAATCAATTGAAACACATTTCATCTCTTTCAATTGGGCCAACTTACACTAGGGTTATATCTGTCACACTTAGAGAAGGAATCAATTTAAACACATTCCACTCTTTCAATTGGGGCCAGCTTACACTAGGGTTATATCGTCACACTTAAGAAAGGAATCAATTGAAACACATTCCACCTCTTTCAATTGGGGCCAGCTTACACTAGGGTATATCTGTCACACTTAAGAGAAGGAATCAATTAAACCCATTCCACCTCTCAATTGGGGCTAGCTTACACTAGGGTTATATCTGTCACACTTAGAGAAGGAATCAATTGAAACACATTCCATCTCTTTCAATTGGGGCCAGCTTACACTAGGGTTATATCTGTCACAATTAGAGAAGAATCAATTGAAACACATTCCATCTCTTTCAATTGGGCCAGCTTACACTAGGGTTATATCAGTCACACTTAGAGAAGGAATCAATTGAAACACATTCCACCTCTTTCCACCCCATTTTAAAACTATTAGGTTAAGGATGATGAAGGTTGAATTAAGAGGACAGAATTTTCATGGAGGGAGAGTGTGAAAAGATTAAGGGGAAAAAATCTCATGGCATGAATTTGAGAAATGGTCTTCCCATTATTATCTCTTTTGAGAGTGACGACTTAGAACTTGCAAACATCGGAGTGGGTATTTTTTAATTATATATTTTAACTTTCAGTTTCATTACTAAGATTTAATAAATTAATTACAGTTCCGTAAACTTCATTTTGAAATAAATTAATTTTAATACACAGTAAAAGTTTATATACAGTACCACGCATTCTTTAGGACCATTTATGACTTTACTTCCAAATTCCATTCTATTTTCGAAAATGGTCCCTAACAAGTGTCACAGATTATAATAATAGTTTGTGTCGCCGGACAAACAAAAGAATATGACGCCATCTTTTCAGGGTCCCTGTGTATAATACCTTATCTCTTATCGTGTCCTGAACACACGATAAATAAATATCACCCCCCTCCCCCCGTCTCTCTACCATTACACCGCTCGTTCAACGGACCAATCACGGGGCCGGACGAGCATCATGGGAGTCTGATAGTAGCGCCTTTGGTGGCGACTGCGCGCAACTGGGAACGTAAAGATGGGTTATCTTGTGTTGGTTTTGAAACGACCCCTGGGAGGTATACAAGCCATGGTCCCACTAAAAAAAAAAATCCCGGCCCATTGTTGGCAAATAAGAGCCCGCAAAATGATGGTTGTTAACGGCGATAAAATATTACACTAGTTCAAAGCGTCACCGCTTCATGATAGTGAGCGCCACAATAGGACTGGCTCTGCGGTAGACAAAGAACTCGGCGGTAAAAGCGACTAAAAACCAATTAATCGTTGCTCTGATTAAGTATAAGAGTTGAAGGATATAATACCACATGCTGCCCTCCTACAACCTCCTTAAAACTATAGGACATGATTTATTTAGTGGCCTCGGACACTGTCAGGATCAGCTTCAGACGTCAAGAGACTTTGCTTCAATTATATGTAGGGTCAAAATGGTATCATCACATAAGGATTAATATGATTTATTCGGAGTTATACATAAGTAGAAATATCCAGGTGTTTGTAACTTTGCTTGTATAATTTATTATTATTATTATTATTATTATTATTATTATTATTATTATTATTATTATTATTATTATTATTATTATTATTAGCACCACGTCTTACTACCCGTTCAGGTTATACGCACTTACGCTAATGTGTAATGGTAGGGTGATTGTGAGATGAAATGGAGGACCTACAGTTTAACGTGGAATCCGAACCACGGTGGAGGCCTGACATTCCCCACATTCACAAGTTGTGATTAATACACGTCTTGTCAGAGGTGAAGGAAGGGTTTGGTAATCAGATAAATCTGTGCCGGGACCGAGGATTGAACCCCGGACCCCAGCACAGAAGTCCGACACCTTACCCCTAGACCACCAGGTCACCTACGCTTGTATATTAACAGCCAGTATATATGTTAGAATAGCTATAGTTGCCAAGGGTAATCACGCAATGGGTTGCATGGTTACCACTATAAAAGCCTTTCTTGGCTTCAAACGTACAGAAAAAAATCTCTTCATTTTATTACTTCCAGCCTAGTCTTGAATTAAATTAAAGAATCAAATTCAAATTTTAAAGTTCCGGCTTCAGGTTGCACATGTTTGTGTACAAGGACTAACTAATTTTAAAATGTCAGACTCCTATCTGCGATATGTATCACGCAACGCTCATTACAGTCAGACAAACTCTTCATTTAATTAAGATAAAAGCTGTTAAATAGGAAATACACGAGTAACTAATAAATATATTCATGTTTCAATTTCAGGATCCTAAATCACGTGAGTTAATCCTTTGAGCCCACACCCACCTGATCAGCCTTTTAAGTTATTGTCTGCGTTACGTAACACTGTAATGGACCTACCCTCGCCCACCATGTAGAAATTAGAGCTACCCCCCCCCCTTTCATCCCCTCAACAGCTTTTATGGATGAACCCTAAATCTCATAAGAACAAAAAACATAATTGAGCTACCATTAAAATGTATGTAGCCCTAACCGGTGGACACGCGGTCCAAGGCATCAGACTTGCTATATACTAGATACCAATGTGTTGGTAAGGATCAAGGTTTTGAATCACGGTTGGGTGCATAGTTTCTATTATTTTTCCTAAATGGTCTACCACGAAAATGTGGGTGAATTTCCTCTAAATTGTACCTTAATTATCACTAGCTAATTGGTATAATATACCATATATTTATAACCCTAACGGCTAGTGATATTCTTGAGGAGAAATTTAAAAAAAATAACACTCTATGATGGAAATCAAATTCCTGATACCCGCTACGGTGACTAGGTCTAACGCGCTACTCTCGTGTTGGACTAGATTGCCGAAGACGGAGAGATTGGGGTTCAACCCCGGTCAGCTACACTGAGGGTGGTTTTCCTAAATTGTTTCACACTCTCCCTCCACGCACATGCGGGTGAACTGCCTCTAAATTAAACCTTCCTAATCCCTAACACATCAGTGTAATTAGTACATGAGCGTGTAACCCAAACGGGTAGTAAGACGCGGCGCTAATTTAAAAAAAAAAAATTCTTGACCGTAAAGGCGGATAGCCCCTTCTTCCCCCGGGCAGTCAAATGGCGCACCGTTTATCGGCTCCGAGCCGGGGACGGCGTCTCACGTGGCCCTCGCCAACTAGTTAATGGTTGCTTCCTATGTCATATTAATTAACTGATAAGTTTTACAACCCTCTAAACAATGCAGATAAAACGAGGCTGGTAACCTTAATTGGAGATGGGTATTATTGTCATTATCTGGTGGCGTGCCGACGTCGTCTAGGAGGACAAAAACCCACAACCACCTACGTGTGGGTCCCGCATCTAAATGGGCGGCGCACCGGTACGTTATTATCTACTGCAGCATTTACAAAACAAAACGTTGGCTCTGTGGTTTTTGTGCTTTAATGTTTTATTAGGTCTGAGCAAAACAAAGGAGGAAAAAATGTAGTACGGGGGAGGGGGGGGGTTAAGTTTAGGAAAATTTGTTCATGAGCCTACCTCAAAATAAAACATAGGATGGATTGAACAGAAAGAAATATAGTTTAATAGCAATGTAACTTCTTTTTTTAATATTGCATATAAAAACGTGGTTGGTGTTTGTTACTTTTTAACTGAAAAACTACGACACTGATTCTGTTAAAATTTCCCATGGACGTAACTCGGACATCCGGTTAAATATAGGCTAATTCAAATTTACGTCGGCCATTTTGTTTCAAGATGGCAGCTACTTAAACACTACTTTTTTAGCCTTTATCTCAACTGTTACTCTATAATGTAAAAAAATAATGCTTTACCGATTGTGCTGAAATATCGCATGAACATAACTAAGACGTCCGGTTTACTTATAGGATAATTAAATTTTACATCCGCCATTTTGTTTCAAGATGGTGGTTTACCCAAACACTACTTTTTGGCTTTTTTCTCAGCTTCTGCATGCTTGTCGGATTTTCAGTGTACCAGCTTTGAAAGGTTTCTAGCAATATATTAGACATGACGGTCATATTGAAAGAAAATTGTAGCTATAGAAACTACTATTAGCCCGTCCAGAGTTAACTGCGCTGATGGAAAGCTGGGTTTTAACCAGTAATAATAATAATAATAACAATAATAATAATACTATAAATATGTTAATTGAAAATAAGGGACGAAAGCATGGTCGTATTATAAAACATATTCCGTGCGATGTACTATACGTGTATTTAGCTAGTTTAGAAATAAAAATAATGTAATAAACGAGTTAAAAAAAACATTTTATTGAAAGCAAATTTAACTTAAAATCATAAAATAAATGTTCTTTTATTTTAATCGCAGTAATTTTGGCTTAAACCAAAGTTTTTTTTAATCATCCACTTATTAGTTCATATTTATTTTGTGAATGTACCAGCAACCCAAAAAATTATTGATGATGAAAAAGAAAATGATTGACGGATGACCAGGAATATCGTTCATAATTATTTTACACGTGTACACTACTATCGATATATTTATTACACGAATAAGAAAATGTCCCAAATCTTTTTTTGTTTAACTAGAGCAGTAGTAAAAATGCGAAAACTCTACAAATTACAAAAGGGTACTTTTAAGAATTCATAGAAATTGAATGTATTTGTTCGAAACTAAATCTTGAATTGCACCAATTTCGATTTTACCATAAAAACAAACGTGAAATTCGGAATTGTTAAGCCAAGTTTACTCGGTGAGAGCTACTGACTTTCCAGCAAGCCGGTAGTTGGCCTTTTAACTGGATGGGCAGCTCTATTTTGTACTGACCCTTGGTTTTTTTTAATCTTTTCTTTTCTTTAATTAGCCCCACGTCTTACTACCCGTTCGGGTTATACGCTTTAAGTACTAATTACGCTAATGGATTGGGAAGTTTGAATTAGAGGAAGTGAACCCACATTTGCGTAGAGAGAGTGGAAAACCATTTAGGAAAAACCACTCCCAGTTCACTCGACTGAGATTCGAACCTCGATCTCCCCGTCCTCAGCTGTCGTGCTCAACATGACTAGCGCGTTAGTCAACTACTCCATTGAGGTGGGTTTTTTTAATCGCCGCGTTCAGGAATTACTCTAATGGGGTAGGAAGGAAGCATTTTAGAGGTAATTCACCCACATTTGCGTTGAAGGAGAGTGAGAAATCATTTAATAAAAACCACCCTCAGTAAACCCAACCGAGATTCAAAACCTGATCTCCCCGTCATCAGCAGATCAGTCTAACACGAGAGTGATGCCTTAGACCATTCGGCCACTTAAGCTGGTCCTTTCTTCCGGGTATCTAAGTGGTCAGTGACCCAGTAAAACAAAGATATTTGAATTAACTGGCCAACTCGCACGGCCAGTAAGCTCGGAAGACCGGTTCACACGAGCCTTGTAGTCAGAACTGTTTCTATCAATTCTTACCGTTAATCCAGGTATTACAACTACGAGTAGATACTTACTTTTCATCCCCCCCCCCTCCTCTATCGATAAGAGGGAGCGACTGACTAGATGAGCTGCAACCTAAATAATTAAACAGAGTGGCTGCAAACAACCCATCCTTATCTGGCAAGAATGGACCTTAAGCCGGAGTACATCCACTTTCCGCTGTGATGCACCTTTTAACGACGTACCTATTAAAAAAAGAGCAAGCATGCACATCATTCGAACCACCGATGAAGGTAAGAACCGGTTTCCTAAACTGAGCCCTCTCTAATGAGTGTGAATCACAAATTATACCTCCACTGCTAACACCTCACCGAATTTAACCTTACCTTTTTTTTTTTCGTGTCAAAGGGAAAGTGTGCAGTAGGTGCGAGAGAGGGTAAGAGGGGGGGGGGAGGGACAAAGACCTTTGAAGAAGCCTCCTCGCAAATAATACCGATAAGAATCAATCCGTTTGCACTTATTGCTACGTCACTTCTCACGGAGCGAGTCAAAATAACAAGTGAATGGGGAAAAATAAGATGAAATTCTAAGAATATTCATATACCGGCTTTAGCTCCGACCACACTTTAAAAACCTTTATAAAACTCAATACTCTTCAAGTGGACTTTAGATGATTTATAAATATCCATATTCTTCAGTCGGACTTTAAAAGAATTCATAATACTCAATCTCTTCTAGCTGGACTTTAAGAACATTAATAATTCTCAATCTCCCTTCTGGACTTTAATGGTGACCTGGTGGTCTAGGGGTAAGGTAGGGGTAAGACTTCTGTGCTGGAGGTCCGGGGTTCAATCCTCGGTCCCAGCACAGATTTATCTGATTACCAAACCCTTCCTTCACCTCTGACAATACATCTTGTGAATGAGGGGAAAGCCAGGCCTCCACCGTGGTTCGGATTCCACGTTAAACTGTAGGTCCTCCATTTCATCTCACAATCACCCTACCATTACACATTAGCGTAAGTGCGTATAACCCGAACGGGTAGTAAGACGCGGTGCTAATAATAATAATAACTGGACTTTAAGAGCATTACTAGCTTTCTTAACTCCTCCAGATGGATCTTAAGAGCATTCGTAATCATCCAAACACTCCAACATTGTCTTAAACTTCATATACCTCGACACTATCTAATAAAGGCTTTAATCATATTTTGTTAAAAATAAATATTATTAGTCTTTATTTAAAATCCCTCCCGATTGTAATAGGAAAGTTTTTTACTTAACGGTCTCTCGTTCACCCTCCACGCAAATGTGGGCACGTTTTCTCTTATTTGTATCTGACTCCCCCTAATCTTTTAACTTGATATAAATTAATTAATCCCAGATGAGTAGTAGGACGTGGTGAAAAAAGTTTTTTATAATAACGTAGCCCCTTTTCTCCTCCAGGACTAGAGCAGGCATACAAGAGACAAGATAAATTGATAAAGGAAAGATAAATGAAGAGTGAGCCGAAAGAAAGTTCAAAAGGCATATATTATGGAATAATATATACAATCATGATATCCAAACCCAATCATCAGTAAAGTAACTGGAAAATAATGTTATCCCCAGGATGGTATGATATTTAAAAAAAAAAACTGAATAGAAGTGAACACATTGCCAAATAACGGGATTAGAATAATTTTATTTAATCAATAACAATATATATATATATATCTCATCCAACATAATTAAAACTATCAATAATTTCAAAAAAAAAAGGCTTCATAAAAACAATAGTTTACTCATCCTAAGGACTCACAACAATAAACCTTTTATTATTATTATTATTATTATTATATTATTATTCATGGATAATATCAAAATGATGAGAATTCAATATCCAGATGGACTCTAAATAAATAAAACAAATAGTCTGATGGACTCCCACTATAGGACATAGTTATCTTCTCGTAAAATAGGGACTCAAAAAGGTCTCCGAATTTCATAAATAATGGACGTAACCTCACCATTACTTCAAATAACAACAATATAAAAGGTACTGATCAAAGTAGAATTTATGATGTAGATATATGTATATTAATTTGTCCTGTCTAACGGACATCATAGTATTAACATAATAAATGTCTCTAATATCTAAATTATTATATTAACCTAATATGTAGAAGGGAATATATTAAAAAATTCCCATGTCTAAATGACATCGACGTTAAACAAAAATAAACATAGCATCAAAAGAATAACTTTTTAAATTTATTCGTCTTAAATACTTGTAAAACCTACATGACTTCATAATATCAATGATTTGAACAAGTTAAATAAAATTTAAATATATTAAATATTTATCAAGACTACATTTTATATTTGACGCTAAATGTATACTAAAAAAATAAATAATAATATGTACGAAAAGGTTTGAAGATAAATCCATGATAAATAGACGAAAAGAAATTTTGCATTATAATGTCCGAAAAATAATTTTGAAACTTACATTTTATATTTGACGCCTAAATGTGTCCCGAATGGCAGTATTTATTTGCTAATCTGTGGCTCAAAAGGGGAGCGGGTGATAAGCGTCACACATAAGAGATGGATAGACAACAAACGAGAGGGAAGGGGTAGTCATGTTTGGGAAACATGTGACGAGCAGTATCTGGACAATTCCAGAATAGTTATTTTCATGTCACGCGCAACATTTTAGCGCTGTAGACGTCACACATTTTTCTTCCCGGCATCCTCTGCGAATACCCGAAGTTGATGCTCGTCTTTGCCTCACACCTCCAGTTTAATCAACAAGTGCGTGATGGTCAGTCGTTTCTGAGAGAGAGAGGGAGAGCTCTGGACGTACACAGAAGAAAATGGGCAATGGTAAGCTTTCGATATCACTTCTGTAGTTGTGGTGGGATACGACTTGAACTAATATAATGGCCAGTGTTTTATTGATTTAGAACGTTGTAGCTCTTTATAAAAGCTACAATAAGATGTATATTAAGTAACATAATTTTCCGATTTCGTCTGGTGTGGAATCTATAAAATCACACTTGAGATGTAAGTTCGGTTCTTAACTGAGTCTCGCTTACGAACTAAGCGGTTAGCCGGGCGTAGGTCGACTGAGCACTGCTTTGACCCAGCACTGCTTTTAACCCCAGCTACAAACAATGTGTTCTCATAAAGGTGGATTGGCCAATACTAGCCCAACCTAACCTAACCTTGCTCCCTCCTCACTAAGAATTAGTTTTACCTCGTAGAGACTGTAAAGAGTAGCTAACGTTCAGCTAGATGCCTTGTACTTACTGAACTGAAGTCTGCTGGCGATTTATTGTATTAATTTGCAATTAATATTCTTCAACTTAATCCTACCTACGATGATGTTCTCAATTTACCTGTTTACAATTCTTCTAGACGAATCAATGGTACCCAATACACCTTTATACAATCCTTCTAGCCGAATTGACGGTGCCTAATCCACCAAACTTTCACATGAAAAGTGTTCCAATGTCCTCCCGGTACGTCGTTGACGTAACGAAGGCTCTTAAACGTAGCGACCTCTCGCTACATTTCACTCTGGCTGTGTCCATGTTGGAAGATGGATACAGGCCTCTTGTGAACCTTGACGATAATAATAGTAATAGAAGGAACGTTTGGCTTCACTTGACTTCTCAAAGTAGTTTAACCATGTGGAGCAATTAGAAGTAAAACGTTACTTGGGATTGAGGTGGAAATAGAGAGGGGTGGATTTAATGAGGGACGGTTGAGTGGTTAGACGGGTGAGGGAAAAGAAAGACACTCGGATCGTTGTTGCGTCTTTTTAAGTGAAAAAAAAAAAACTCATTCACCTTTCGCTTTTCCTGACCAAACTTTATTTTTCTCTTTTTCATGTCTTGAACAATAAAGTGAGTTGTTTTGTATGAAATTTAATTTTATACTCCCAAGAACAAAATTTAAAATCAAAGTGATAAGTTTAAAACCATCACATCAGATTAAAAGTAGATTGGCAGACACCATAAAGACTATAGATATAAATTATTATACAAACTAATACGCTATTTTATAATTTCAAATATAATAGAATGTAATTTTTTTTAATTAATTCTGTTTAGCACCACGTCTTACTAACCGTTCAGGTTATAAGTTTATATACTAATTACAGCGATGATTTTAGGGATGAGGAAGATTATATTTGTAGAAAGTGTATCCACATTGTAGCGGAAGAGTGGAAAACCACTTTGGAATAACCTCCCTCAATACACACGACCAAGATTCGAACCTTGATCTCCCCGTCATCGGCAGTCTAGTCCACTGCGAGCAGTAGCGTACGCAGGACTGCGAAGTAGGGGGCTCAAGGGGAGTTTAGGGGGAGGTCCCCCCAACCCCAACTGCAGGAGGTAAACTTTTCTTAACACTATATAAACCAAGAAGCATTTTTGGAAGGTTTTTTTATTGTTATTTTTTTTAACTTTATCATTTATATTTTAATTATTATAAATATGATAAGCTAGCAAAATAATAAATAAATAGCTCTAAATTAAAGTTGGCTTAACCATCACTTGGCCTACTGTTACAAAAATCACCGATTATTTATAATAGGTAAATGTGTATATACTTGTATTTCTGGTTAAACATTTAACAATATTAGCTAAGGTCGATACAGTTGGAATCCTAACCCCCCCCCCTCCCTTCCCCTCACCTCACACACATACATTTCATTTTCTTTTTGGATCTTCGTAGATCTCGGGGCATCCCCAAACTACGGTAGGGGGAATCGAGCCCCCTCAAGCCCCTCCCCCCCGTGGTTACGCTGCTGACTGCGAGAGTAGCGCGTTAGACAATGTGGCGACCGAAGCGGGTCATCTCAAATTAAAATGAAATATATTGTATTCATAACTTTTATTCTATTTATGAAGCATCCTTACTGTTTGAACCATTAGTTAAATATTCGAAACATTTAGGAACAATATTAACTAGTACTTGGTGACCTGGTGGTCTAGGGGTAAGTGTTGGACTTCTGTGCTGGGAGTCCGGGGTTCAATCCTTGGTCCCGGCACAGATTTATCTGACTACCAAACCTTTCCTTCACCTCTGACAAGACGTGTATTAATCCCAACTTGTGAATGTGTGGAATGTCAGGCCTCCACTGTGGTTCGGATTCCACGTTAAACTGTAGGTCCTCCATTTCATCTCACAATCACCCTACTATTACACATTAGCGTAAGTGCGTATAACCCGAACGGGTAGTAAGACGCGGTGATAATAATAATAATAATAAAAAACTAGTACTAACTATATTAGATTGTAAACTAGGAAAATAATACAGTCGGTAAAGTCATGTTATCACTTGGTCATTAAGATGTTAACATGTCACCTGATTTCAAGGAAAAATTAACTATTTTGATTTGACACTCTAAGACGTTAAAATAGTCGAGCGTAAATGTCATAAACGCTATAAATCAAGTGGGGTTAAACGTTACTGGGTGAGTGATAATTAGAGGAAGTGGAAAATATAAATGATAATACAATTTGTGACCCCCATAATAAATTACATAATTTGACTCACAAAGATCCATTCTACGCTCCTATACCAGTTAACTTTCACTTCCCGGCCATTTAGATCTTAAATGATCAACCACAATATGTGGATTTGTTAACTTTTCAGAGTGAAAAATTTCAACTATTTAACTATGTTTTAATATTTTTATATTATGTATAGGGTCATAAAAAATATTTTTTTGCGTTCATTCCAGTAAACATCAAACTCTTGTAGCTGTTAAAGGTTTTGTCGATGTTTAACCTAAGCGTCACATATTATTGGCGATATATCATCCACCTATACCCCATCTATGATAGGAGAGGTGTTAATATTCTTTATTGCAAACCTTGACTGAAAGTGACCAATGCCAACCTATTTGTAAATAATTATTATTTGCTTAGTAATATTATACTATCAATAATTGTTTACAAATATTTTGACATCAGTTACTTTCAACCAATGTTTGAGATAAATAACCCCTTGTATCTGTCAGTTACCACCTCTCTTGTCATGGATAGGTTATAGGAAGTCAACCCGTTTCAGTAGCTCCATGGGCTAACGCGCTACTTTCGCAGTAGACTAGACTGCCGATAATGGAGAGACCGAGGTTCAAATCTTGGTCGGATATACTGAGTTTTTTTTTTTTTACAAAATGGTTTTCCCCTATCAATCCAAGCAAATCTGGGTACAATTCCTCTAAATATAACCTTTTTAATCCCTAAAACCATTAGTGTAGTTAGTACATAAACGTATAACCAGAATGGTTAGTAAGATGCGGTACTAATTATATATATATAAAGGCCCTTTAACTCAATTGGTAAGACGTATATCAGCTGATATAGGGAATAGGGTTATCCAAAGTCAGTTCTTTAGAGTCCAGAGTCTAAACCACGGGATCGGCAAACTTTTTAAACCCCGATCGACTAATAAACTTATCAAAAGTCCCGCAGTCACCCCTCTAGACTCCTTGCCTGTTCTCACCTCACGGAACCGCGACTTATGCCACTGTTGCGCGCGGGGTATCATCTCCCGCGGAGAACCTAACGAGTGGTCTCCATGGCAACGCGAGGATGATGGTACGAACGAGCTCACTGGTCCAGCAAAAATGCAACAAGATCAGCTTTTGCTCAGGTGGCTGTTACTTGCCATACCCTGCCGACCAGACCTCGTTTTATTCGGAGATTTTTTTATTATTTGATTTTTTGTTATGGAAAGAGTGAGTGAGAGAGAGGGAGGGGGGGATATAGGTGGAACGAGTAGAGGGAAAGGGAGTGGAACGAATCAACCGACCGACAGGAAATCGCTCCAAATTGGCCACCGACGACAACAACGACGTGAAAGTAGGTGGAGAGGGAGGGGGGGGAGGGGAGATGGATACGACTGTGCTGCTGCCAATATTAACTCGGCGGGGTAAGGTATCACGAGACAGAAGTTAGAGGAAGGGGAGAGGGGAGGATTCCGTGGTAAAGCTTAACGTACATTTGTCGTTCGAGAAGTCAACAACGACACTAGGGTGACTTTATTTCAATTACTTTTATTCATCACGTGCGTTTAAATAGTTGAGTTTTTATTTTAAATGTCAGTTTTCTAAAACTAGATTTTTTTTAATGGTGTTTGTGAAAAATCATGTTAAGTGCTTCAGTGATCTAATGATTTAGGGCAAGGGTCGGGGCAACCTTTTTGGGCATTATTCGACCTATAAACCAATCAAAGGTCCCACGATCATCCATTAGTTTTCTACTTTAATGTTGGTATATTTATTTCTTTAAATTAATTCTTTCCTCGACAGTCATCTCCCCTCCTAAGACTTCACTGCGTAAACCAGCAAGCGAGCTATACCGACCAAGCGGCTGCCAAAGTTAGCGATGATAATACCAACATTTGCAGATAGAGGGTATCATGTGGTCAGCACAACAAACACCTCTGCTGTTAATCTCGGTTTTATAGACCGGATCTACTACTTCTTTACTCAAATACCTGCTCATTTGTCCTCTTGGAGCTGAGTTTGACTCCGTTCCAGACCCATTGATTCACATACAAATTTTAGAAGCGCCGGAGATCAAACCTGGTACCTCTGGATCTGTAGTAAGGATCTCTGACAGTTCTATCTAAAAAGAAAATAAAGAATAAACAAAATGTGTATTTTAAAATCAGACTACCTACTTTACTTATAAATATTATGAGGTTTCATAGTAAATGTATAACTACTATGAAACATCTGAGATGCGGATATTTCTAAATAATGGTTTGGCATGTAACCTAATCATGTAGTAGGGCAAGGTGCTGAAATTTTTTTTTAAACTGGCTGGTTTTTCAAGACAAAGTGTTTCCAGTTCAACATCATTTTGATTTGTGATGATTTTCATTTTCAACGTAGCGGACTCGAGATGATCAGAGAGAGAGAGAGAGGAGAGAGAGAGAGATAGAACGATATTCCTGAAATATCTTCAACATCACAAGAAGAAAATTAGTTTAAATTAAATATTGCAACCGGTTTTAGTTTTCCTAATTTTGCGAATCTAAGAAAAACTTGGCTCTCAAGTGAAGTATGATTTGGGGTGTTTTATTCACGTTTGAAGTTTTTGTAATCATCACCGACCCTTTTGAAGGAAATAAATGGTTTAAAATCTTTTTTTAAATTGGTTCCCCCAAATGCCAATTTTTCTTAGAAACCGTATTTATGAACTTTTTTCTTTGCCTTGTATTTCCAGATTTAGTATATTCAATCATGGTATCAAGAAGGAATGCTCACTGTATTAGCAATCCCGGATCCACCAGTTCTGGGAAGTATTATTATTATTAGCACCGCGTCTTACTACCCGTTCGAGTTATGCGCACTTACGCTAATATGTAATGGTAGGGTGATTGTAAGATGAAAAGGAGGACCTACAGTTTAACGTGGGATCCGAACCACGGTGGAGGCCTGGCATTCCCCATATTCACAAGTTGTGATTAATACACGTCTTGTCAGAGATGAAGGAAGGGTTTGGCAATCAGATAAATCTGTGCTCGGACCGAGGATTAAACCCCGGACCCCAGCACAGAAGTCCGACACCTTAACCCTAGACTACCAAGTCACCCTTTCTGGGAAGTAGATCATATCTATTTATTTTCAATTATATTTTACCTGATAAATAAACCCTTTGAAACGCTGGTGGACTTTGCTTTTATTTAGCCGACAAACACCGATGGGAAAAAGTTTATCACCAAACTGACAGTATAAAACTTTTTTAAACTCACTGTAAGGTCGTAGTCAAGGGGGAAGGTTCGGGGATTCAAACCCCCCTGAAGTTTTATGAACTAAATATATATGGCTTTATTTCTGATTCAAATGTCAAAATTGAGGGACAGTACAAATTAGGGGGCTGTGTTACCTAAAAGCACTTCAAAGAGCTTCTAGAGGTGTTAATATCATACTTTTCTAGACTTCGGCAGTTAGTGGGTTATGTTGCACTAAAAAAACACTCCAGATAGCTTCTAGAATTGTTTATCATTTAGAAAATTTTCTAGCCTCTGATAATTGGGAGATGTGGCACCAAACCCCCCCTGAATTATTGGCTGGCTACGGTCTTGACTCTCTGTACAATCCATATTTAATGCCCTGGTGTTTTTTTTAAGCACCACGTCTTACTGCTCCAATGTACTAATTACGATAATGGTTTTAGGTATTATGAAGTTATATTAAGAGAAAGTGTGCCCGTATTTACATAGAAAACCATTTTGAAGAAAAATCGCCCTCAGTACACCCAACTGAGTTTCAAACCTCGATCCCCCATCATCGGCAGTCTAGTTTACTGCGATAGTAGCGCGTTAG
The DNA here is from genome assembly GCA_039000515.1 of Timema cristinae. NCBI lineage: Eukaryota > Metazoa > Arthropoda > Insecta > Phasmatodea > Timematidae > Timema > Timema cristinae. The sequence continues at coordinate 63,919,263 of JBCFYV010000003.1, read as the reverse complement.
ACCACGTGGCAACTGAAGTGGGTCCCTGGCGCTGGTAACAGCTTTCATGACATTATCCATGTATAGGAATTTTCCGCAAAACTTTAGCGTGAATTGTAAAGTGAAATACCAGAAATAATGGAAACTTTACTCTGTTTAACATAATAAAAGAAAGCCCTTATAAATGCCTGCAAATTCACAAAAAATATCTATAATTGATTATCCTGACTCATTTTTGAATAGACAAACTTTCCTCAGCCACGTAGTTTTCTAATTTTCCATAGATATCTGCTTTTGTGGTTGTTATGGCGATTAATATGATTTAAAAAAATCCTCTTTAGAGCTATTTTAAAAATCGTTGATGGCCATTTTTTTTAAATGCTTTTTCGAAATATGCCAACAATAGCTTTTTATTCATCCATCTGTAAATTTTTAGGAAATAAAAATACTATACATTTACTGAAGAGAGCGAAAGTATTTTTACAGTTTTTATAGAATTGGAATTTTTTGTCCAAAATAAATCAAATATTTCTCCACTAGCAACATATAATTTAGTTTTATGCAAATATATTAATAACAACATATCTTGAGTATATGTCAAGAATGTCCTGGATTTTTTCAACACTTTTTAAATAAAGAGAAAAAGTTTTGACAAAATTCCTGGACACCTTGATAGATATTAAAGATCTGTTGATATTAGTATGTGCAGGAAACTAAACCAAATAAATAGTACGCAGCTCCGCACGGACTTTCTCGCTCTATTTTTTGAAAATGGAGATATTTACTCAAAACTCGTAATATATGGGAAACGAAATAATATACACTAGCAAACCCAAGCATAAATTGCACTATACTTATGTAAAACTTTTTTTTAGTCCCAGTTTTAAATTTTATAATTTTGTTTTTAAGTAATTAATGTCCTCATTGTATGTTTGGACCGATAAAAAAATATCAATGTTGGGTCCACAAGGTCAAAACTAAGTATTAAAATTTCAACTTCCGGTTAAAATTTTCGACATTTTATTAGGTGTTGCAAATTTTCATGCTATCTATCGCATTGCTATTAAATTCCTCATTTATAAATTTTGACTAATAAAAAATGTAAATATTGACTATTGATTCTAAAGTTGATATAGATAATTGTTTTACAAATATTTCTCCTAAGAGGTTTAGGGAAAAACAACATAAGCTTTTAGAGACTTACTTATATTTAATTACTCTATGGCATTGGAGAATTATTGCGTTAAAACTTTTTACAACTAAAGCTCACAAAATTGTATTAATATATTTGCCAATATATCATACACTGTTGGATTTATAAAAATATATTTCATATAAAATTTTATTTTATTTTTAATAGTACTACAATTTTGAAATGATAAGTTATTTAGTATCTCAAATAGTTGCGGAGATACGGAAGTTTCTGCTTATGTAAAGTACCTTAAAATTAATTTTCATGGTAAAATGAAAATAGCTAGTTTATTTATAATCTTAATCACACTTAGATAACGAATTTTAATCAAAATCGTTCGAGTCGATTTTGAGAAAATTGATTTTTTCTCTTTTCGCCCTTTCTTAAACTACTCTTAATTTTAAATTTAAACAGACACACATTGCAAAGACCACTTTTTACGGTTTGGGGACTCTTTAGACGTTGACATCCATCAACATTTCAGGTTAGATTTTATTTTGCGGTCGCAATACTTTTACCTTTTGTGTTCGAAAAGCTAAAAACTATATATATTTACGTATAGCTAGAAAGTTATTGGTTTTATAAAAATATGCTTCTTATAAAATATTTGTATTATAAAGATATCTACATATTTGTAACGATAAGTAATTTCATATCTCAAATATTTTAAGAGATATTATAAAAAATATAATTTACACGTCAGACCGGAGCTCTTAATATCATTTTGCCGAAACATTGAGAGAAGCCATTTTGTTTGTAACATTTATAAATGTTTAGAAATTAAATTTAATCAAAACAGTTATAGCCGATTTAGAGAAAATCAACTTTTTTCTCTTTTTGCCTTTCAGTAAACTACCCTTAATTTTAGGATTAGATATCCATTCCAAAATCCCCTTGGGGCAACCCTATGAAAACCCTAGATAGCAAGTCTAAGCCCTAACGGTAAAATATCTTAGGCTCTAGTTGGAGGTACAGACAGACAGACGGAAAGACAAAAACTACTTATTTTGATTCGGGGGGTCGTGAAACGTCAAAATTCATCAACATCTTGAGTTTTTGACGATCACAATACTTTCTCTATCTGTAAGGTAGAGAGAAAGTAAAAACAAAACAAAAACGCTGTAAAAACTGTAAAATTACTCGCTCCCTTCTATCGCACCTTAAGTTGTTTGATTAAATATGGTCTTTATTTTGAATAGACGTGATACAGTGCACGCTGATAGTTTTATTTTAAGTTCAACAAGTAGTTCTACAACAGCTTCGATAAAGGCCTTCTTCTCGAACTCATTCTCGATTAAATGTTTATGCGAAACTTTGAACGAAGCAACAGTAACAGAAAACTACTTCACTAAAAGCCATTGACTACCTAGGAATAAAGGCAGGCTCACTGTGCTGAATGTTTTAGACAAAATTAGGCTTCGTAAAACAGCCTGGATCTTCTGTGACTGTCGATGAAGGGGAAATCAAGATTCAAGTCTCGGTTTGGTATACTTGATGTGTTTTATTACTAAATGTTTTCCCACTCCCTTTCCACCACAACCCAAGTACACGTCTTCTATATTCGACTTTCCTAAGCACTAAACCATTAGCCTAATTAGTACATACTAGCCCCATTACCCGTAAAAAAATATTTTAAAGAATCCTGTAAAAACAAAGCTTCAAATCATCCATCATGTCAATATAAAAACAAAACTTTTTTACTTTTTTTTTTTTTTTTGAAAATACAGTCCTATCATCACTGTATAGCCCCTCCCTCTTTTTATCCTCCCTTCTATTTTCATCTCATTCCTCTTTCCTCACCCCCTTCACCAACCCCACTTTCCCTTCAACAACTTTTTTTTTCCAACGACTATATAATATACTATCGACATTTTTATGAGGAATAAATTAAATTTTCAAAATAAAATATAGCCTATGTTACTCGCTGATAATGTAGCTTTATATTGGTGAAAGAATTTTTTAAATCGGTCTAGTAGTTTTTGAGTTTATCCATTACAAACAAAAAACAAATCTTTCCTCCTTATAATATTAGTATGGATGTATGTATACGACCTGAAGGAGTGGTGAGACGTGGCGCTAAACAAGAAGAAAAAAAAAGGATACCAATGTCAATTGGCTGTAGGCAATAAAATATTAGGTAGTAAAATCAATTTTACACCATGGCTTAGAATGTGCTTGTTTTTCCTTAAGTGAATATTCTAGTGCTTAGATCCCATATTTTTTAATGTCTATTCTAAAAATTTTTGGTGCTTAGTAATCCACTCTCCAGTAATAAGGACCCACGGTTGAGGATAACTCACTACAGGTCTCCGAGGAGTTTCCAGGACCGATAAGTAGAATGGATATAATAGTTTGGAGCGTCGTGCTGCACGGAGAGGGATCTTAGACTCTCAGGAAGATGGGGGTGAGGTGTGACTTGTAGACCTTTGAATTAATATGATACTGGAGAAGACTTGAGAGGATCAGTTGGACAGAGCAGATGACAATTGGAGAAGTACTAAGAAGAGTGGGTGAGAGGAAAACAATGTTGTATGTGATTCTTCGGTACAAAGCAAACTGTACCGGACACATCTTTAGGAGGAACTGTCTTCTGCACGACTTCATAGAAGGAAAGGTTGAGGGAAAGAGGAGCTTAAAAAGGAGGAGGATTCTAATATTGGATGACTTGAAGGAAAGGAGAACATGTTGGGAGTTGGAGGAGGCAGAGGACAGGGTGCATTAACAGCCTAAGCTCACTGACAAAAGGAGACAGAACACCTAATAGTAATAATAAGATAAGTTAGTTATATAAATATTTCATATATACTATTGCATGGTTTTACCTTATACATATCACAAAACGATTTTTAAAATAGCTCTAAGGAGGATTTTTTTTAAAATCATATTAATCAACAGAACAACCACAAAAGCAGATATCTATGGAAAATTAGAAAACTACGTGGCTGAGGAAAGTTTGTCTATTCAAAAATGAGTCAGGATAATCAATTATAGATATTTTTTGTGAATTTGCAGGCATTTATAAGGGCTTTCTTTTATTATGTTAAACAGAGTAAAGTTTTTCCCTTATTTCTGGTATTTCACTTTACAATTAACGCTAAAGTTTTGCGTAAAATTCCTATACATGGATAATGTCATGAAAGCTGTTACCAGCGCCAGGGACCAACTTCAGTTGCCACGTGGTCTAACGCGCTACTATCGCAGTAAACTAAACTGCCGATGACTGGGAGATCGAGGTTCAAAACTCAGTTGGGTGTACTGAGGGCGATTTTTCTTCAAAATGGTTTTCTATGTAAATACGGGCACACTTTCTCTTAATATGACCTTCATAATACCTAAAACCATTATCGTAATTAGTACATTGGCGCAGTAAGACGTGGTGCTTAAAAAAAACACCAGGGCATTAAATATGGATTGTACAGAGAGTAAAGACCGTAGCCATCACATAATTTCGGGGGGGGGGGGGGGTTGGTGGGCATATCCCCAATTATCAGAGGCTAGAAAAGTTTCTAAATGATAAACAATTCTAGAAGCTATCTGGAGTATTTTTTTAGTGGCAACATAACCCACTAACTGCCGAAGTCTAGAAAAAGTTATGAATATTAAACACCTCTAGAAGCTCTTTGAAGTGCTTTTTATGGTAACACAGCCCCCTAATTTGTACTTGTCCCTCATTTTGACATTTGAACCGTAAATAAAGCCATTATAAATTAGTTCATATAATTTCAGGGGGTTTGAACCCCGAACCTCCCCCTTGACTACGACCTTAAAGAGTTTAAAAAAGTACTATACTGTCAGTTTGGTGATAAACTTTCCCATCGGTGTTTGTCGGCTAAATAAAAGCAAAGTCCACCAGCGTTTCAAAGGGTTTATTTATCAGGTAAAATATTATTGAAAATAAATAGATATGATCTACTTCCCAGAAAGGGTGACTTGGTGGTCTAGGGTTAAGGTGTTGGACTTCTGTGCTGGGTCCGGGGTTTAATCCTCATTCACAATTACGTTGCTCCTGTATTAGCCTTGTATTTATAATTTAATCCTTATTTACTTCAAATAATCATTACGACTATTTTAATTTCTCTATATAAGCTAGTGTTTATAAAATATTTATAAGGTAACACCATCATATCAACAAAACAAAAGGGTGGACAGAACTAGTTGTTATTTATTCGTGAAATAAACCCTTGCTTATTGATTTGGAGGGCACGGAAAAGGGGTGGGGGGTTTGAGGACTCAATCCGAGTCTAGGGAATGTGGGGCCATGTGGGGAAAGCAGGAAATAAGACTAGTTCATCCAAGAACTGTAAACATCACCATATGTAGGAAATTAAACTAGACACATCTTCTGAAGCACCATATTTTTATCTATTTTGTCCGAAAGGGTATTTTTTGTCATAAAAACTTTAAATCCACATTAAGGTATCCCAGCAATCTAGTGGTTTTCTCTTAGGCCTGATCCAGAATAGCTCCCTTCTGTTCTGTTCCATCTGTCCAGTGACCAAAGTGTGAACCAGTCTTGAGTCATACGAGTGGTGATGTATTGCAGCATCCCCTTGGGCGAGTAGGGAAGGTTTGTTCCCGCCTTATATCCGCACGCGAGACGCTCAGTGTAGGTCCTGTTGCCTCATTATCAGATTGGTAATATTATAACACGTCATCTATATACTACCCCTCCCCTTCTCTCTCTTCTCCCAGAGAGAACATTTGTCCGCACGCAGTCAGACAGGAGGGAGAGGGGACGTTGAGAAGAATAACAACACAACTCACACGTGACGTGTTGTTTGACCCCTCGCCAGCCGGGATTCAAGCCACAACCTCCTCGTGATTTAAAAAAAAATCAGGCAAGGTGAGACATCTTGGTTCGTGACCACTATTTTGTTGTTATTATTATTATTATTATCACCGCGTCTTACTACCCGTTCGGGTTATACGCACATACACTAATGTGTAATGGTAGGATGATTGTGAGATGAAATGGAGGACCTACAGTTTAACGTGGGACCCGAACCACGGTGGAGGCCTGGTATTCCACACATTCACAAGTTGTGATTAATACACGTCTTGTCAGAGGTGAAGGAAGGGTTTGGTAATCAAATAAATCTGTGCCCGGACCCCTATCACAGAAGTCCGACACCTTACCCCTAGACTGACAATGTGACCACTATTAATAGCAGAAAGAAAAATATTACTACTATTCTTTACCGCTTCCCATAAGTCATGTAGAAAACCAGTTTTAATAGATCTCTTATAATATTTCAAACTGAACATCTAGAAAATGATTTAATTTTACATACAAGGTGGTGTAAGTGTAAGGGACGCGAATTTAGTTAAGTTTTTTCACAGTTTTTGCAGCAGAGCTTTTTATTCACAAAATAAATAAAATATCTCTCCAGTAGAAACATAGTCTAGTTTTATTCACATGATGACCTCAACAGTTGTTGAATATCTGTCATGAGCATAGCGGCATTAAATGATAAACTTTTTAAATGGAGAGAAAAAGTTGTCATTAAATTACAGGACACCCTTTACAGATATTCAACAACTATTGATATCAACATGTGGGGAAAATTTAGCTCATTGTTTCGACTGGAGCAATATTTTAATTATTTTGAACAAAAAAAAGATTTTTTTTATCAAAGGCTAGAAAACAGTGACCTTAACTCGTGTCTCCTACAATTCCACCTTAACATTTGGTTCAAGGATGTTGGTAGGAATACATTTTTACAAACTAAAAGAAATTATTTTATTTTTTTGCTGTTGTTAAGGACAACATTATTCTACTGCATTAGTGTTATATATATTATCACAGATAGCTATCTGGCACGAGAGAAAAGTATCGATACTTTGCTCATTTCAAGTATCGGGGGGGAAAAAAAAAATATAGTTAAAAGTAGGTTTCGGTATTGAAAGAATAATCGGGAATTTTTTATAAACATGTTTTATAGGTTTTTCATTTATAAAAATATATTGTTTATTTCCTCTGTTAAAAATGTGCTGCTGGAGAAGACTTGATTAGATCAGGGTGACATATGAAGAAATCTTAAGAAGTGGAGGGTGATAAAATAACCATTTTGGATGTGATTCCTTAATACATAGAAAACTGGATTGGACAGATCCTTAGGAGGAACTAACTTTCTTCTGCATGACGTCATAGGGTGAAAGGTTGAGGAAAAGAGGAGCTTAGGAGTGTGGAGGAGTCAATTATCTGATGAATTAAAGGAAATAGGAACATTCTGAAAGCTCAAGGAGGAGGCAGAGGACAGGGTGCATTGGTGTTCTAAGTTCATTGACAGAAGACATGGAACACAAAACACACAATAATAATAATTACATTTTAAATGTTTGTACTTATTTAGTTACAACAAATAAAGTGTTTGCCCTGTGATCAAATTCATGCTACTCCGTATAATTTATCACTATAATAAATAATATTGTAATCTAAGACCTAGTTATATGTCTAGATCATTGTTTCAACCAATGAGCCACAAAGGGTTGGAAGGAGTGGCAAGGGAGTTTGGAGAAAGATTTTTTTTAATATTTATAAAATTTTAAGAATAAAAATACATCTTTTTAAAGCCATGATCAACTTTTTTTTTTAAATAATACAATAGCTTTAGCTATTTTACTTGTAGACACAATCTTAATACTGGACTTTTTTAAATGATAAAATATATATTCAAAAAGCTTATGGTGTGCCTTTATCAGTGTAACGTGAGTTTTTAAAAAAAAGTTGAAAATCGTTGTTACAAATGATTTCCGAAAGAATTTGAGGGAACTTTTGATCCAGCTATTCTACACACACTTCGGTGGCCGTATAGTCTAACGGCCTATTCTCACAATAGACTAGACTGCCAATAACGGGGATATTGATGTTCGACTCTCAGTTGGATGATCTAGAGTGATTTTTACAAAATGCTTTTCCCCACTCTCCCACCAAGAAATACGGGTTACTAACTATAATCTTTCTAATCCCTTAAATCCTTAGTGTAATTAGTATATGAGCGTGCATCCCAAACGAGTAGTAAGACGTGGTGCTAAAAAAAAGATATTCTACATTACAATGAATAGATTGATAACAAACTCTTGTTTCTTTCGATACCGGGGGTCTAGTCCAAGAAATGCAAATGAGAAAGCGGGTGGGAGGGGAAATAATTTAATTGAGCCCACATTTCAATCTATCATAATTGTAACCAATTAATTTGAATTTGAATGAACTAAATCTCCATGCAGTTGTCTATCATACTCTTATTTATTCATTCAAGCTAGTTTTGTCTTGTATTTGAATTGTATTTGTCAACAATTACCCTTCTTTATAGGTATGGCTAGTCAAAATCCGCACCCATCTATCGCCCCTACCAACCTTTAGGATGGCGGGGATTTAATTTGTATCATTGAGTTGTGGCAACATTGATTGTAGCTAAGCGTGGCAGCACTGAATATTATAACTTGTAAACAGATGTTTTTAACGTATAAAAAAAGATAAAAAGTCCACTTGTGATGTGCACAGATTTTTGTGAACCAAATAGCGTGAGTAGTTTTTTATTTCTATGTTTTTTTGCCAAAAAAAGTATGCACATTAACTTTTTTATTCTTTACAATTTTATTATCATCGGAGGCCAGGCTATGCACAGATAAAATTGCTCTAATTGTGTAGTAGTCATGAAGGAAGCATTTTAAAGGTAATATAACTGAATTTGCCTGGAAGGAGAGTAGAAAACCATTTTATGGAAAACAACCTTTGTTTGACATTACCGGGATTCGAACTCTGATCTCCCCGCCATCAGCAAACAAGTATAACACGAGTGTGATGCTTTAAACCATCCGGCCACTGAAGCGTGTTATTTTTCTTCAAATTGATAAGTAAATCATTAATTAAATTTATATATTTTTTAAATACAAATTATTAGAATTGTGTTTAAATAAATATATTAAATAAAAAGGTGAGCTTAAGTGACTCCTGGTCCCCTTCCCTTCTTTAGTAAAATCTGTCAAAGTACAACAAATGATTGCTCGGACTAAATACTCATGTGAATAAAAGGGTCGAGATAAAATTATCGAGAAACTAAGTATTTGTATCGAAAGGAAAATATTGATATTGATCGATTCTAAAGTCAATGATGGAGAAATAAAGATTTGAATCTCGGGTGGGTTTAATGAAGTTTTTTTTTCTAAATAGTTTTCCCTCTCCTTCCACGAAAATGTGGATACACTTCCTCTAAATTATACCTTCTTCACCCCTAACCTATCAGCGTAATTAGTCATATGCGTACAACCCAAACAGTTAATAAGATGTGGTCCGACTAGAATACATATAATGTGACATGGATGGTTTTTCATCTAAAGCTACGCGATCAAGGAAGGAAATCCCCTAAGCAGATATCGTTTGTCATATGGGCAAAAAAATAATATAGTAATAATAATAGGCAATGTCTTGTGGCGTCGACGTGAATAATCCCCCTTAGGGGCTGCGGTGGGTATTAATAGCCAGGCTACTATTAAACTGTTATCATTTATAATAGTCGCGTATCGCACTCCCGAAGGAAGCTATGGCTGATTTCCCATGACGGGGAATTTATGTTTTGTGGCGTTCGACAAGCAACAGTTTGTTATCGTTTGTAAATAGATCCAGTACGCTACGTCTAGCTTTAGTTTGGCTGCTACTTACTTACTATAGAGGACGTGTAATAAAACGGAGTATCTTTAAAAAAAACGCCGCCTCGGTGGTCACATGATCTAACGCTCTACACTCGCGTTGGGCTGGACTGGAAGATCGGGGCTGTATCCCGAGTTAGGTGCACTGAGGGTCTTCTTTCTAAATGATTTTCTACTCTCTCTTTCTCCACGCAAAAATGGTTGCACTTCCTCTAAATTAAACCTTCCGTAACCCTGACACATTAGTGTAACTGGTACAAAGGCGTATAATCTGAACGGGTAGTAAGACATGGTGCTAATAAAATAAAATAAAATAAAAAAACTTCATTACTAGCAACAGAACTTAGTCGTACTAAACAACAACAAAATACAAATTGTTTCACTGATCATATACTAATAAAATATTAAAAAAACAACTATACCAATCAGAAAAAAAAATGAATTTCCCCAATTTCTTAGAAAAAATGAAGAATGTTGTCTACCTGTGACGTCACGGCAGGCCAAGACAGGCTTTCCTATGTTAGCTTGGTCACGAAAATTGCTTGTAGGAGGAGTCTTCCTGCCAGGATGTAGATTAAAAAAAGTCCTTGGTAACAAATGTCTATCTAGAATAAGAAACAAGGAAAAAGTAATCTTCAGGCGCAGATAGTATAGCGACTATATAAACTCGTCAGAGGAAGAGGGTAAGTGTTATCAGTAGATAAACAAGAGGACTCACAGGGTGAACTGCTCATTTTTCTTACCTCTCTTTCTAGTTAGTACATTGGTGTCTAGGTGGGTCAAGTTAATAAGGAATCCGCTTCACCAAATTGCTTCTAAATCTCCAATTAGGCAATGTTGTGAAACCTAGAATCTAATCTGTATCATTTAAAATTGCAGACGCCGTGAGATAAATATAATACAATACTATATACAGGTGTGTAATGCTGGTTGTATTATCAATAAATGCAGGGAAGACTAGTGTCTGGACTCACTCTCGCAATAGACTGGACCGCCGATGACGGGGAGATTTACTTTCGAATCTCGGTTGGGTGTACTGAGGGTAGTTTTTCCAAGATGGTTTTACACTCTGGCTCTGTGCAAATGCAAGTACACTTCATATTAATATAACCTCCTTAATCCCTAAAAATCATGAGCATAATTGGTACATAAGCGTATAAATCAAACGGGTATTAAGAAGTGGTGCTAAAATAAAAGTTTGGTTTACAATGTACTGGGTATCGTTATTAATTATTTAATGAGAATCTATAATACATATTTCAAAAATATTATCTTATTTGCACTTAATATTTAAATACAAAGCCATCTAAATTATTTTTCATTCGTTCTCCTGATAAATTTACTATCGTGAATGTATACAGTGTGTCCCTAAGTCATTATATACTTGGTGAAATAATATGAGTTTCATAAAATTGTCTAAACTACATCATCAAGTATTTATTTACACTGTGGAACAACTTTCCATGATTTATTAATTAATTATTGCTATTTTATTTCTAGGCTAACGCCATTCGTGAGGAATATGCAAAAACTTAATTTTTAGTAACTTGTGGAATAAAAGGGATGAAACCTGGTGAAGTTTAATTGAACTGTATCTGTGCAGGGCGGGATAAGATCTGGACACCTAGGAATACCCCGAGGGAACTTCGAATACGTACGGCATCTCTACGAGGAGTATCAAAGATTATTAGTTTTGTATTACGTATACAAATATACGTATAATCTTGTCACCAAAATAAATTATTGTAGTTAAACTCGATGGTCATCGTTGGCTTTGGGACCCAATGCTCGTGCGTTCAAACCCAGCTGAAGACGACAGATTTTTCTTGCGCGATGAAAATCCGTAGCACAACTTTCTTCGTAGGGAAAGTAAAGTATTTGGTCCCATAGAAATATTGTGTAAAAGACAACGGGGTACCATCACACTTCCTGAACTCCCTGGTGCATACCGGATGGTGCAGGCGGCACCAACCAGCCGAAGGGCTGAGTGCGTGATCAGGTCAAGGTGGATAGCGGTCACATCAAACCAACCTCCTCGTTGTTGAGTGAAGAAGAGGAAAAACAATTGTTATTGATTTCGTCCTACTTTGCCAAATAGATAGTGAGTGGGTTAAGAAACACTATCTGTATAATATCCACACAGGTAGAAAGTGAAAGTGAAATCTCGTCCAGTCTAATTCGCCGGTGACGGAGAGGTTGGGACTCGAATACCAGTTAGGTGTGCTTAGGATTAGTATATACTAAATGGTTTTGCCACTCTCCCTCCATTTAATTATGGGTGTAGCCCCCACTTCACTATTATTTTTATTATTATTACCGGTCTTACTACCCGTTCGGGTTATACGCACTTACGCTAATGTGTAATGTTAGGGTGATTGTGAGATGAAATGGAGGACCTACAGTTTAACGTGGAATCCGAACCACGGTGGAGGCCTGGTATTCCACACATTCACAAGTTGGGATTAATACACGTCTTGTCAGAGGTGAAGGAATGGTTTGGTAAGTGTGCCAGGACCAAGGATTGAACCCCGAATCCCCAGCACAAAAGTCTGACACCTTACCCCTAGACCACCAGGTAACCTCATTTCACTATTGATACATTTTTTTTTTCTCATGCTGGTAATTGAAGCTGGGACCCTTTACTCAGTAGGCAGACACACTACCGAATGAGAGAAGATGTCGGACCGTAGACCTAGTTTAAAAAGATTGCGTATCAGTCCGGGCAGATAGTCAGACGCGGAGAAAAAAACTAATTATGTACAGTATATTGAATGTTGACTTAAAAATACTTGACCAATTTCAACCTTTAATTTGTTATTTCTTTTCAAAATAATGCGAAACTGCTAGTATTCAGTTATCCGTCACGGATATTCCGATACACCGAACTGTACGGTACGAGGTGCGAAACGAATTAGTGAGATCCCTATTCTAGCACACCCTCCCCCTCGTCCCTCCCCACCCTTGACGCCACTGAACACCGCCCAACACTAATTAGTGTCACGTGATGTCGGTCGGAAGGGCCGGGTGGTGAAGAGAGGGTAGTAGGGGCAGGCAGTTAATTAAATCGTCCACGGTCAATTCATCTCGCCCGTTGTGGCATGCTAAATCAGCAAGTGGCGATTATTTCTGCGAATATTGCAACAAACTAGCCCACTCTACTGGTGTGACTTGCCAACAAAGCGGGGAAAGTTAGTGTCCTCACCAAAATGGGAGGTGAGGGGGGAGATGGGTAGATTTAGTTGGACTATACTAAGAGTGGTCAACACATTATAGGGCACAGTGTTTCCAAAAAATTTCCGAATAGCGGACAGATCGATAGGGCTTAACAACACACACGAACCACCCATCTTAATATAATACCCACATTTCAATTTTTGAAGCAGGACATTTCCTAAGGAAACTTTTTAATTGGTGACCTGGTGGTCTAGGGGTAAGGTGTCAGACTTCTATGCTGGCGACTGGGGTTCAATCCTCGGTCCCGGCACAGATTTATCTGATTTCCAAACCCTTACTTCACCTCTGACAAGACATCTTGTGAATGTGGGGAATACCAGGCCACCACCGTGGTTCGGATCCCACGTTAAACTGTAGGTCCTCCATTTCATCTCACAATCACCCTACCATTACACATTAGCGTAAGTGCGTATAACCCGAACGGGTAGTAAGACGCGGTGCTAAATAATAATAATAATAATAATAATAATAATAATAATAATAAATTCAGATTAAGTCACCTAATATATAGACTATTAACCACTCTGGTGGCTCAGAGCTTCGTTCCCGCAATGAGATGATGTCATGATAGTTCCCAAGTTAGGTTAAGACTCACACCGGCTCCAAAACTTTATAATGAGTCTTAACCTAGCTTAATCCGAACTATCCGAACCCTGGTAGCCGTTGGGATCATTCAATTTATGGGGAAAATACCTAAGGTATCACCCGGCAATCAAACCCGGGACCCTTAGCTCAGTAGACAGACACACTAGTGACGATCTCCTCGTCATCAGCAGTCTAGTCTATTGCGAGAGTGGCACCTTAGACAATGCGGCCACTGAAATGGGTAAGGTAACTTTAATTTATCTATTTTAATCCCAGCTTTGTGGTGCACATGTTTTCTCACAGGGGCTACTAATTTTTAAATTTTTAGCCCTCTATATGCGGTAGATAACACGCAATGCTCATGACAGACAACCTACTCATTTTATTAATATTACTTTGACGCCAACACAGTTCTTAAATAGTTTTTAAAAAAATTAGTAAAAATTTGTTTATTTCCAGCTTCAAGGTAGGCCTACACATGTTCGTAACCAAAGGTTACTAATTTTTAAAATTTCAAAACTCTGCATGCACTAGATATCGCACAATGCTCATAACAGACAAAAAAAACTCTTAATTTTATTACTAGAGATGCATCTGTTACAGAAGCTGTTGCTAGATATTCTCAGTCTAGTAGTAATAAGCCGATTACCTTTTTGATCTGACGTCATTGCCATCACATGGTCATTGTAGAGGCAGTGACCAGACGTGCGTAGTCTAGGAGTAACAAACCTATTACATTTCTGAGTGGACGCCATTTCACTCTTGATTGTCGCAGTCGTTTCAGAGGTAGTGGGTGGACGTGCGCAGTCTAGGAGTAACAAACCTATTACATTGTCTGAGTGGAAGCCATTGCACTCTTGATTGTCGCAGTCGTTTCAGAGGTAGTGGATGATGATCTAGTACAACCTATCATTTTGAGTGACGCATTATCTGTTGCATTTAGTATGGGGTGCTGGAATATTTTTTTTTTGTGACAAGTGTGACCACCCAACCGATGGACGTGCGTAGCCTAGGAGTAATAAGTCTATTAGTTTATCCATTGTGGGATCAACAACCGTGTCCAGGCAAACCTCATAAATCCCCCAGAACACACTGAAATTAAATAGGCGACTGAGTAAAAGAAAACAGTTTAAATACGATCAAATAAAAGGTGTTGGCAACTATTGCAATAAAATAACATCAAATGTTGCTTTAGTGAATGGACTAAGAGATTTCAAAGAATCGTTTATACCTCATTTATATTCCGAAAAAAGTTATTTTCCTTTCTTATATCCTGTCCTTTCCTTTATTCAATTAATTTATAATAAGTAAATCAATCAGCTAAGATAAATACATTTTTTTAACAAGAGAAACGTAATGTCGACGTGCCGTTGTTTGTTTAGAGCATGACGTCACGGGGACAACAGCTGCTGCGCTCTATGGCCGAGTGTGTGAAAACATTGTCCCGTCGCCCATCTGGTCCCGACGACTCAAAACCCATGTACAAGTTGCAGAAGCTCTCGTTAATCCTTTTTGGCGAATAAAATTCAACTAGGGTTGAACTGCAGGGCGGGAGACAACGGTAAAGGGATGGCGAAGGGGTGAATCCGAGTGAGAATAAGGGTGAGGTCGGGGAGGAACATCTCCTCTTAAATTCTAGTTTAACCGCGAGAAGCAAACAAGGGTGTGGACGTGAAAAAGCAATTGACCTGCCTGGTAGTGTTTTAACATGGGTGTTACGCTCGTCCCTCAATTTTATATCTTACTGGTTTCTGATCGCTTATACTATCAGTTTTATTGAAGATAATTTTGGCATTTTGTCTGTCTGTCTGTCTGTCTGTCTGGCCAGATGATTGCTCCGAGAAAACTGTCAAATATTTAGATCAATTTTAACGAAAATTTACCCACTTCTTTGGTCGCTTGGTCTAACGCGCTACTCTCGTGTTGGATTAGATTGTCGAATACAATTAGATCGGGTTTCGATCCCAGTCATGTGCACTCAGGGCGTTTTATCCTAAATGGTTTTCCCACTCTCCGGCCACGCAAATGTGGGTTCACCTTCTCACAATTAAATCTTCCTAATCCCTAAACCATTAGCGTAATTAATACGTAGGTGTATAACATAAATGGGTAGTAAGACGTGATGATAAAAAAGTCAGATTTTCTTTTAACCTGGGCCAAACAATTTATGAATGATATAGTTTATCGATCTAATTATACGTTTCATTATGGAGGACAGTAACAATATAGTATCAGTTTGTTTCGTGATTAAAATTGGTCCATGGATTTGCCATTAAAGAAATTTGTCAGGGATATGCTTTGGGCCTAGGCCAAACAATGTTTTTACCTGGATTTTCAACCTTGTCATCTGTTTGGATATACTGGCCATTCAAGAGTTGTTTTGTTTTATAGCGTATCTCATCTCAAGTGATTTGAATTTAAATTTCTAAGCAATCGTTTGAGCACCTAGGACGTACATTTTTTAATCTTTACATAATTGCGAGACTGACAACTTAAACCACGCGAATACCGGTTATTATCTATGGAAATAAGTTACTATTGAATATAAGTAGAATTAATTTATATTATGTCTATCTTACTCTAACTTTATTACCAAGATAAAATATCAATTTCAAATTTAAGCAGAAAATTATAAGTGTAATTTCAACTTGAAATCGAAGGACTGTAACGATAATAACATGGAGTGAGGTCTACTGTTCACAGAACTACTAATAAGACTGTAGTAACGATAATAACATGGAGGAAGTGAGGTCTACTGTTCACAGAACTACTAGTAAGACTGTAGTAACAATAATAACATGGAGGGAGGTCTACTGTTGTCAGAACTACTAGTAAGACTGTAGTAACGATAATAACATGGAGGGAGGTCTACTGTTCATAGAACTACCAGTAAGACTGTAGTAACGATAGTAACATGGAGTGAGGTCTACTATTCACAGAACTACTAGTAAAACTGTAGTAACGATAATAACATGGAGGGAGGTCTACTGTTCACAGAACTACTAATAAGACTGTAGTAACGATAATAACATGGAGGAAGTGAGGTCTACTGTTCACAGAACTACTAGTAAGGCTGTAGTAACGATAATAACATGGAGGGAGCGAGGTATACTGTTCACAGAACTACTAGTAAGACTGTAGTAACGATAATAACATGGAGTGAGGTCTACTGTTCACAGAACTACTAGTAAGACTGTAGTAACGATAATAACATGGAGGGAGCGAGGTATAATGTTCACAGAACTACTAGTAAGACTGTAGTAACGATAAGAACATGGAGGGAGGTCTACTGTTGTCAGAACTACTAGTAAGACTGTAGTAACGATAATAACATGGAGTGAGGTCTAGTGTTCACAGAACTACTAGTAAGACTGTAGTAACGATAATAACATGGAGTGAGGTCTACTGTTCACAGAATTACTAGTAAGACTGTAGTAACGATAATAACATGGAGGGAGCGAGGTATACTGTTCACAGAACTACTAGTAAGACTGTAGTAACGATAATAACATGGAGGGAGTGAGGTCTACTGTTCACAGAACTACTAGTAAGACTGTAGTAACAATTATAACATGGAGGGAGGTCTACTGTTCACAGGTTGCAGGTTGTAGGTTTTATGGATATTTAAACGCTCCCCCATGATTGACACTTACTAATATATGTATATCCTACGTTCATTTCTCCACTCCTCTCCACTGACGTACCCCGTTTAGGATTCGAACCTAGGACAGGTCAATCTTTAGGTGCAATACATGATGTCCCCTGCTACATCCTATGGTCTCCTCTGACCTCATATGGTCTTGAAAGGAGTACTTCCGACACAAAGTTGGTAAATCACGCCATTGAGCTGAAGTTGGCTAGGCTCGTTACATTGCTGGGGGGAGAGGGGGGGGGGCGTTAAGATGTATTTATTCTCTTTCAGCAAAATAAAGAGCCCGCGCATAGACCTAGGCATTGATGCCAAAGAGGAAGGCAGAGGGACTTGTCACGGATTTGAACCCGGACAGAACAAGAGCACCTTTGTGGACTTCGACAGCAGTGAGAGGGGGATGTTGTCTGCGGTCATTAGTGCACGAGGGGTTGAGAGATTGTCAGAGGAGGGTGAAGGGAGGGCTCGGTGCGGTCCCTTTGATCGTGGCGGGTGTCTCTTTGATCTCGCACAACTCGCTCTCAAGGTGAGAGAAGAAGAGCAGCTCTTGTTTTTGGGACCGTGCCCGTGACCTGCTCTCAAGAGGCTTCGGAAGAGTAAAGAGGAAGGGGGGGAAAGGGGGGAAGTAGAGGGTAACGCGTCATTGCAAATTGACGCCCACACCGCCTCTTTCACCCGACACATATGCTCGTATGAAATATATACTATATACTTCCGTTCCCAAACTCTACGACGGTCCGGGGCACTAATTGCCATCATTAAATGCGATATGGGGGGCCACCTCAAGAGGGCAGTATTTTTTTTTTTTTCAAACTAAACGAGAATTTTCATTAAATTAGTGAAAAATTCCTTAATCGATTTTAGGTTAATTCTTGCTCCACTTCATTGGCCAAATGGTCTAAGGTAGCGTTTTCCCTCCATAGTTATCTCAACTAAATAATATTCCTTATTTGTTTTTCACTTAGTAAAATATCATCAGTAATCAGGGTTACCAATTTTTTACAATCTTATAAAAGAGAAATTTTGCCAAGGACGCAGCCCTAACATGTGATGTTTTCCGTTAAGTTTATTCTTAGATACTTGTCAAATTTAACTGTCTTTATTGAATGTTCGTAATATCAGTATAGTAAATTTTATGGGAGCTCTAGCAAGTATTTTTTTCTGACGTATGGACTCCTTCGGTTTAAAAATTTGGGTATTCCTAATCTAAGGGATCCATGATTCTGTGCGGTGCACGGACCTATGGCCGAACCAGCATACAATGTGTTACAAATGTTGTTTTTTAAAATATAGTGAACCCTATAATACAGCATTAAAAATAGGTTTTTCAGTAAAAAAATCCCCTTAAATAATTTTTACTCGTAAATACAAACACGTCATTTTTTAAATCACAATGAATACTCTTCATATATAAATTCTAAACCAAGTTGTTAAAATAATTCTAACAAATCTCAAATTTTTCAAAAATAAGTTATTTGTTGACTACCCTAGGATTATCTTTTATCTTCTATATTAATAAAATGAAGAGTTTTCCCTTCTTCTTACATGAGCATTGTGCGATATCTACCTCAGACGGAGGTCCGAAATAAAAAAAAAAAATTGACCCTATGCACCTCAAAAACTGAATTTTAAAATTTAGATTAGAGTTTTTTTTAATTAACTAAAAACTGGTGCAGAAGAAATAAAATGAAGAGCTTATGCCAAGTATGTTAAAATAAAATAAAAACAGGATTTCTTTGATTAGTTTCTAACAAAAACTAAAACTTTTAAAAAAATACGTGTCCTATGTATTATAAAACGACTATTTCCAAATATACGTTTTGAACTCCATAATAAGTCCAATTTCGATAAAATTAATATCAAATTTTTCCAAATTAAAATATCCATAAATTAATCTATTTTAGAAAAAAACATATATTTTATAATTTTTATCACCGCGTTTTAATGCCTCCTCGGGTTATATGCTTATGTACTACGAGTATTTACCTTAATGTTTTTAGGGATTAGGGAGGATATATTTATAGGACCTGTACCCCCATTTGCGTGGAGGGAGAGTGGAAAACCATTTTGGAAAAAAAAACTCAATTCATTCGACCGGGATCAAACCCCGATCTCCCCGTCTTCGGCAGTTCACTTAATTTAATTTGTTTTAGTGTTTGCGCCCTTATTGTATAGTGAGCCTGAAACTGTCTCAGATTTTTCTTATTTAAAAACTAGTGATTTGTTTTTTTCGATTAAAACTTAATAAATCTAGATGCTTAAACTGGGACGGAAGTAAATATGAACTAAGGTAAGTATTTTCTTAAAGTTCTTAAAATAAAAAATGTCTGCCAAAATCGATAAAATATTGCTTCAGAATATGTTTAGTGTAATTTTATTCAAATGGAATGATCAACAAATCCGATTATATTATATAAGTCGAAAGCGTGTCTGTCTACTGAGCTTAGGGTCCCGGGTTCGATTCCCGGCAAGGTTGAAAAAGTATAATTGGTGAAATATGTATTCACCTTTCCACAGTGATGAATTAAAGAGTGGAGACTGGATGTTGTGCCCGTCCTAGTCTTAAGAGAGTTTATAAGGCATATGAAACTAGACAGGCTAGCCACCGGTAATGGAAAATATACGGCTTGAATAAAAAACTGACCCAGGCCAAAGGCCGGAAACAGTATGGACATAAATGGTAAAAAAAAAAGTAGCCTCGACAGTTTTTGAATAAGATTATTTGTCAAGAGCACTGCGGAATTTCAAGAGAAACTGTTTAGAAGGAGGATAAAGTCTTGGTCAAATTCAGCGCCACCTTTAGCAAATATTCCAAAACTGTTGATATCACTTTAATATGTAGACAATTACACTAAACGTATTTACTGGAGCAATATTTTATTTAGTTTAGCGAATAAAGTTTTATTTTTGTTATAGGCCTAAATAATGTCCAATTTCGGAAATTTAACTCGCGCTTCCTTTCACCCCACCTAAACTAGAGGAGAGTTATAAATGTAGTCACAAAAAAAAAAAAAAGCCTTTAACGGAATTTCCGGTCACGTTATCGATTTGGTTTATGTTTATATTTTGACGACAAATAAAAGAGCAGTAAATAATGAAACGGAAGACATAATCTTAAACCGAGCGTGAAAAAAAAGATATACCCTCCGCCACAAGTCTTCACATCGTAATATTCCTCTCGTTTGGTTCTTCTATACAAACACGTCTGTAATTCATCAGTTATTAACTAAACAGCAACTAAGAACCTCTTCTGTTAACCCAAGCGTTAAATGTAACCGTTGATTAAACTTAACAGAGAGACAACTCGTGTTTTTTTTTATATATTATAATTTGATGTTCACTTTCATCTTTTGTGTCTAGATATCCTTTTTATCTGCTCCGTCTCTTACTTCGCACAATGATTCTCTTATCTTCCCTCTCCTACATCCCCCCTACCCCCCTCCTCTACACCTGTTCGGTCCGCCTGTATAGTTCCGAGTCATGTACTGTCGCTCAAAGCACTGTCCGCGGTCTGAAGATGGCCCGCGCTAGTATGAGATTGTTTGATGTTTTGGCGCTCTCTTCTAAATTACCCTTTAACTCACTTCCTCTCTTGTGGCGGAGAGGAGAGGATAACGGGGGAGAAGATGTGTATTTTCGAGTCTATTTACTCGACCGACGTACTGGAAAACACTCGCTTTAAAGTTCCTTGTAAAGGCCTTAAGACATGAAACACAACAGTTGTGGTAGTTTTTTTTATCTATTTATATATTTTATTAGGGGTGTATATAGTGTACTTTTTAACCAACTTATTTTAAACTGCGAAATGAAACTTCTGAATCAGCCTCTCTCTCTCCCCCCCAATTCCTAGGGACACCGAAATTTCCAAAAACAAATTTTTACGAACTTTTATTTAGCACATTAAAATGATCATCAAAATAATTAAAAGTGTATTATAACTATTTTAAATGTATGATTCTTGCGTGAAAAAAAAAAGATAGTTCTAAGAAATGGAATCTTAGGACCTTTAAATATGAACACGGGCGTAACTAGTGGAGGGTGAGGAGGGGTTACAAGGGGAAACATCCCCCGGTTAAGGTAACTCTTTTTATATGACTTAATGAAGTAATTAATTCCGGTTTCATATCATTCGTGTTACTCATTTTGTATGAAATAATTTTTTTTAATTTAAAGTGTAAATAGATTCTTTCTGTGTCTCTTTATAATAAAGACATAAGTAATGACGCCTATGAATATGAAATATGAATTATGGGTGACCTGGTGGTCTAAGGGTAAGGTGTCGGACTTCTGTGCTGGGGGTCCGGGGTTCAATCCTCGGTCCCGGCACAGATTTATCTGATTGCCAAACCCTTCCTTCACCTCTGGCAAGACATCTTGTGAATGTGGAGAATGCCAGGCCTCCACCGTGGTTCGGATTCCACGTTAAACTGTAGGTCCCCCATTTCATCTCACAATCAACCTACTATTACACATTAGCGTAAGTGCGTACAACCCGAACGGGTAGTAAGACGCGGTGATAATAATAATAATAATGATTGATGATAGTAATAATAATAATAAATAAATAATATAAATTATGTGCAATTTTATAGATTTAAATAAGAATCAATCAAATAAACACATGTTTTATCATTAGCAGACAACATAGACCATCATCTGATATTGCAGAAAAAAAAATACCAACTGTAATGTTGCAGTTTTTACAGTGTGATCCAACTTGTGGCTCGCGGGCCACTTGTAACACGCACCCACTGAAAATGTGACCCTCACAGTATCCCGGAGGATTTTTTTTTTAAAAAACGAAACTGGATAGCAGATGGGAAATATCTAATTATTAAAATGAAAATATACATTTAAAAAGGTCATGATTGCAGTCTATTATGTATTTATTTGATTAGTAAAAATATGAATAAATACATATTTATAATATCAAGTTGTTTTGTGAAATTGCTTGTGCGTGAATAATTCATCATACTTTTTGGGAGATTCATACACTTTTTTATTTGTTAGTAAAATCTATATAATATAAGTATCTAAAGTAATTGTTTATAAGTGTTGTTTGTAGACCTATAGTAAATTGATGGGATTACTAAATATTTCTTCGACCCGCGGTGCAAACTAATAGTCAGACTGGACCCTTGGGATGAAAAACGTTGATCCCCCCTCCCGCTTCCCCCTAAAATTAATAGTTTTCCTGTCATGCGATATTTACAGCACGCAGAGATATGAAATTTTAAAACTTAGTAGATACTGTGCATGAACGTGAATTTTAAAATTTCCATTAGATTTATTTGGTAAATTAAACCCAGACATTTATCCTGGATAACGCAGTATACTTCAGCTAGTAGCTAATAAAAGTTCACTCAGTCCAGAAAACTTATTTCCCTCAACCAAAGATCATTTAAGAAAAAAAAAGGTAAAAAAAGAAACTTTCATCCAAAAGTAAACAAATGTAGTAATGAAGAAAGTCAGTTAGCTTCCCACGCAAAAAAAAAAAAAAACCGCCATCTTTCTTAAGTACCGCCATCCTAACTGTAATTGGAACTAATTGGGTTGTATTTTCCTTTGCTCTTGATGATTACCCACCCCGGGATCAAACTGGTGACTTGCCTCAGTAAAAGAGCCTCTCGAAACAACCTCCCGCCGACTGCGGCATGGCTTTAGTGACTGAGTAAGAGAGACGGCGAAATACGGCGAGAGAAGGTTTCAGCGACTGCCGCAGCAATCACACTGTGCACACACAAACCCCTCCCCCCTCTCACTCCTTCCCGACCACCGTCAGTTTCGAGCAAATATTGACACTCCCCTCCCCCACCCACCCTCTCCCAACTCTCTCGGCCAAACCAGCCAGGCCACAAAATTAAGTGGGATTGAAATGGACGCTAAGGCAAGCAAAACGTTGAAGCGGCGGTAGTAGGTTGAGGTTGGGAGGGTTTGAAGGGGGCGGGGGGGGGTCGTCCTCTCCCCCTCCCTCTCTCTTTATACCTCTCTCTTCAAGCCATCCAGCACTCAAACACACACACTCACACATACACAGGGTCTTTTCCATCGAAAAGCAAAGCAAAGCTTGGTTCTGGAGCTTCTGCTGGCGAGATCGTGTTTTGGAGCTACACCGAGACATGTGACCTAGGTTCCTTAGAGCGGGTGCTCTATGAGAACAGATACATGCACACATATGCACATACACCCATATACATACACACATACACATACATATAAAAACATAAATATAAACATACATGCACACACATACACATACTTGTATGTACACAGACCTGCAAATATATACACAAATGCACATATCCTGCATGGTCTAACACTTCCTTTCTCTTGTTGGACTAGACTTACGAAGATCGGGGTTCTATCCCAGTCGGATGCACCGCGGGTGGTTTTTTACTAAGTGGTCTTCCAGTATCTTTATACGCAAATACGTGTGTACTTTCTCTAAATTAAGCCTTTCTAATCCCTAACACATTAGTGTGATTAGTATATAGTATAAACCGAACTGGTATTAAGACGCGATGCTAAAAAAAAACCACTCAAACACACACACAATTCACCGTCGTAACAAGCCCACGATAAACTTATATTGGGCCATTTCTTACGTTGTTCTATTATGTGTGTTTTATAAACCACGTCTTACGTCTTACATCCTACGTCTTACGTCCTAGGTCCTACGTCTTACTACACATACGGGTGATTAGAATTTAATCACGTAAGTGAATGAAGAAAGTTTAATTAAGTTTTCTAGAATAACTATTCAATAATAAGTCTCTTAAGAAAATCCCTCACCCCACCCTAAAAAGTAAATGTTATTTGTCACGTCATAATATTTTACAGATATTTATTTTCAACCAAAATCTTTAAAACAATTTTAGAAACATTTTGAATCTTCAAAATAGTTTTTTTTTAAGGCTACACGTAGACATGCTGTGATTATTACATTATCAAAAATAACAAAACGTTGAACAAAATCCAATCGAGCTGTTTAGGCACAGGGACAGACAGACGTAGGAACAGACAGAATGGCAAAGGACCCACTTTTTAGGTTTGGGGAGGGGGGGGGGGAACATAAAACATCAGGATTCATCATTATCTTGAGATAGAAAATGTTTACTATTACAATACTTTTTCTTCTAAGAAAAAATAAAAACGAAAAATCGAATCAAATCCTTACTCAAATATTAATCACGTCATTTATGACATATAATTGGCCCAACTCGCATCGGTGGGCACGTATATTAAATGTCAGGCTTATCTAGTATGTTTTTTCCGATGATGGGAAGTGTGGGGTTCAAATCTTGACTAGGTGTATTGAGATATTTTTGTGTTTCTTCAAACAATAATTTCCCACTCCTGTATAAATACATGACGTATAGCCCTTCTATTCTAGATTCTTCATCGTTAACCCACTAGGGCATATGAAAATGTCGGGTGGGTAGTAAGACGCGCTGTACAGGGGTAAGAATTGTACTGTATTGGACATAATTGGATAATTTTGAAGCAGACATATTTTTTTTAAACGGGTAGTATGGAGAAAGAGTAAACTCCCCTTAATTTTATTCCTTATTTTTTTTTATCACCGCATCTTACTACCCGATCATGTTATATGCTTATGTTATAATTACGCTCATAATTTTAGTGATTAAGAAGGTTATACATTCAAATGAAGTGTACCTGCATTTGCGTAGAGGGATAGTGTAAAAAAAAAAATTCAACCACTCTCAGTACACCCAACCGAGATTCGAACCTTAATCTCTCCGTCTTTGACAGTCTAATCTACTGCGAGAGTAGCGCGTTGGACCACGCTGCCACCGAAGCGGGTTATATTATTTAATGTGTTTCTTTCTTTGGTGACATGTAATGTCTCAATTTTCCCATTATGTTTCTGTAACACTGTATATTATTTAATTTAACATATCTTACTGGATATAAGTATATTTTAGATAAAGAAGCGAGAAAGTACATGCACTGCACCAGTATTCGTAAATATGCGCATTTTGGGCTCTACCTGTGTGGGTAGTTTAGAAACTTGGTCCATAGCATTCACGGGAACTGTCATTACTACTTGCTAATTTACCGTGTAAAATATAATATTTACCAGAAAATAAAAATTAAAAATTAGTGTTTGTATCCATACCAGATGGCCCCGTTATGTAGTGTTCAGTGCACCTGGATACGAGTCTAGGGTCCCGGGTTCGATTCCCGACTGGTACCTTGGGTATTTTTCGAAAGGGGAATTACCCTAATGGGCACCAAGATTCGGTTAGTATTTAGGTTTAAGTTAGGTTAAGTATTTCTACTGGTTATACACCCTAATACTCACTATCACCCTCATCTCATCTCATCGGGACATGGAAAGAGCCTCCATGGAAAGGATGTACTTACTATTAGTACATTCGGACCTCCCTTGGGCAACGGTACATTAGTACTGGCTAATCTTACAGTGAAATGAGTTACAGATTGATGTAGCTCAAACACGCCATTATTACTAATATTATTATTACCATTATCATAATCATCATCTATTCATACCATAAATCTAAAAGCTTACTCAAATACCACCCCGTTGATATTCCTGTTTATTTTCAAAAGGAATTGAGCAGTATTCATTGTGCCCCGTGAGATAGGCACAGCATGCAACCCACAAAACATCACTGTGAGGCAGGTCACATTCAATATTAGTCCCTGGCAGAGTTAAGTTTGTTAAAATAATGACTTCTTTTTCGCTCTATAGAGCTAATTTGGTATGTTCGGCCACAAAATTACATTTGAGAATAAATTAAACATTATTATTAAATAGATACTTATATTACTAAGCCTATGATTAGTATGCATGATCAATACGTCCAACAGTATATGCATGACCAATACATCCACACAGTTAGTATGCATTTCCAATACATCACACAGTTAGTATGCATTTCCAATACATCACACAGTTAGTATGCATTACCAATACATCACACAGTTAGTATGCATTACCAATACATCACACAGTTAGTATGCATTTCCAATACATCACACAGTTAGTATGCATTTCAATACATCACACAGTTAGTATGCATTACCAATACATCACACAGTTATATGCATTACCAATACATCACACAGTTAGTATGCATATCAATACATCACACAGTTAGTATGCATTACCAATACATCACACAGTTAGTATGCATTACCAATACATCACACAGTTAGTATGCATTACCAATACATCACACAGTTAGTATGCATTACCAATACATCACACAGTTAGTATGCATTACCAATACATCACACAGTTAGTATGCATTACCAATACATCACACAGTTAGTATGCATTACCAATACATCACACAGTTAGTATGCATGACCAATACATCACACAGTTAGTATGCATTACCAATATTTGCACAGTTAGTATGTATGATCAATAATTTGCACAGTTAGTATACATAGCCCACATGGTTAAAGTTCACTGTGCAGTGCTCTAATTTAGGAGGATGGGGTTCTATCCCTGTTAACTAAATATCATCTTAATACATTAATACATTATCTATCGTCAGCTTCCCTTTTATTTTAGTTTAGTTTAGTTTCACTGTTCTGAATACTATTTATGTGCAGTTAATCAGATATTCAACCTACTATTCCTATCAAAGACTTTTAATACCTGTTACTAGCACTAAGGTATGCAGATAGCTAAAAAAAACTACACCTATTGGTTGAATTGTCAAGAGATGCACATATGCCCCTCTAGCACAAATTCCGGCTCTACTCGACTCGCTCTCGCGGTATTTACTCGAGTATTAATAATGACTAAAACAATTAGTTACACATTAGAGTGAATTAGAAGGAAGACTGGTAGGGTAGGGATGACGTCACATACCTCTGTCCCTAGGGTCGCTGCCATTGGTCCAAACCCTCCTATCCCCCACCCGTCCTCTCACTGTTCCGCGAAGCTGCTGGTGATTGCTTGCCATTGCACGGAGCAACGAATACTAGGACTCGTTACCTACATGTTATAATAAATGGCAACAGATGGCGTTGATGTGAAAAACTTTTTTTTTCATCTTATGGTATTACTGGCTGGGAGGGACATTACATCCAGCTCGTCCGCCTGTATGTAAGCTATTCGTCACTCTGTTGGGGGTTGTCTACACGTACCCACATAACTTAAGCCTAATTTACCAATCCTGGTGACCATTAGGATAGTTCTCCTTAAAAGAAAAATACCCTAGGTAAACAGCCGAGAATTGAACCCGGGTCCCCTAGGTTCATAGGCCACTACGCCATGGGGTCAAATAACATAGTTATTAAAATCTACCGCGAGGATATGCAGCAGTAAGATTTTACTGCAACCATTCCACTTCATGGTAGCAAAGTTGACTGATTTTACACGTTGGCCAACTTTAGAAAAATATGAACAAACTGTGCGATTTGTTTGAGTATAGTAGCAACTCAAAAGTTCACACACAAAAAAAGTTTCCCAGCCCATGCTGCCTTATGTTATAAAATGTTGAATGCAAACACATTTTTTTTTCTGCAAAGTAAAATAGTCCAACAACAGTGGCGTATAGTAACTTGTTGCCAGTGTTAGTTTAAAGTGTACCTGTAGAATTTGATAATTATTAATTAAAAAATAGGTGACCTGGTGGTCTAGGGGTTAGGTGTCAGACTTCTATGCTGGCGGCCGGGGTTCAATCCTCGGTCCCGGCACAGATTTATCTGATTTCCAAACCCTTCCTTCACCTCTGACAAGTTATCTTGTGAATGTGGGGAATGCCAGGCCTCCACCGTGGTTCGGATCCACGTTAAACTGTAGGTCCTTCATTTCATCTCAATCACCCTACCATTACACATTAGCGTAAGAGCGTATAACCCGAACGGGTAGTAAGACGCGGTGCTAATAATAATAATAATAATAATTAAAAAATAATGTATCATGTAAAAACTAAAATGCATTTTCATATTAGCTATGTAGTGCTATGTACAATTGTTCAAATGGGGACTGAGTGGGGTAGAACATGTCATAAATACAGTCTTAACAAGCTCTGATTGCCCTGATAACACTCCACGCCACGACACTGGTCTACAGTAGCTTAACATATCGAGGACCTTACACTTTAAATTCATACGCTTAACATAATGACTCTTAACGAATTTATAATGTAATAAAGAGGGGGAGGTCAGCTCTGAGGAAGTATATCAAAATTATTAGAGTGGGGGAAAAAATTTAAAAACCATTGCAAAATTTAAAAATAGATAAAATCATTCTAAGTAATCCTGGCATGGATTTAATGTGGGATGTTCTCATTTCAATTATTGATTCATTCCTTTTTATTGATCATTATGTTAATTTACATTTAAATGAAATTAATCTGTCTTAATACGCTCCAAAATTTACTGTTTCATAAAGGGACACCATTTGCCCCATACAGAGTTGTTTTTTATTTATACATAAGTCCTGAATACCATTTTGGTTTCTTAAATTACTAAATGTTGTTTGATAATATTTTAAAAATGTATATTTTAATCATTTGGTTTCTAGAAATATAATTTATTATATATATTTAACGCAGTTTTTGCCAAACCCAGTAAATATTCACGTTATTTAGATGACCGCAATAATTTGGAGAGCCATGTCGCTAGTATTAGATTGTTTTATAGTCTATAGAATTTTAAGTTTAATTTCAAACTATAATTTTAAAATTAAAATTTATCAAGCCATCTATAGTGGATTTGGATAATACTGTATCAATCAGGTATGAAGCGTAAAATGACTAATAAATGATAAAACCAAAATGGCTGGTGTGACATGACCTCGTAATATACGGACCATGTCATGTCTTACCAGAAAGATACGATGTGAGATCTCCTAGCCTCCTTCTTCCAAGCTCTTGAAACTAGCGAGCCCTTTACCGAACGAAACAGGTGCGCTGTAGTCTACACGTACAATGTTCTATTTGCGTAAAAGGGATATTATAGGTTGGTCTCATTTCAAGAATATATATTTTACTAAGCAGGAACATATAAAACAATACTCCAATCCCCTTTCTCTCTCTCGTATGGTCAATCAACTGATTGGATTGAGGGTAGAATGGAGATATACACTACTTGTGGGTTTTAGAGCTTTGAAGAAACTTAAACATTATCTTTGTTATTTTTTCCCACTCTAATGGTTTTAGGTTTTAATTTCCAATACTACTAATATTATGTGCATGCAGCATTAAAAAAAATAGGAGTATATTTTAACAAATCTAGCTTTTGATTATTTTTCGTTTTCATTGAAACCTTAATAGAATATTTTCATTAATATTCGAATGTGTATATTAGTAATAAAAATAACTAAAATCCTAAAATTATAATAGTTCAAATAATAGGCTTAAGAATCCTCCCAAATCCACCACAACGTTTTATGGCATTTCTATAAATTAATTAAATCAAGTAAAAGAATAATTCAAAATCTCCAACTATACTTCTTCAGTCATTTATAGTCTGCCTCCAGTACAGTTAAATCTTTTAATAATAAATGGTATAATACACTGCACAGACTTTCTCACACTTTTATCTTAAAATGAACATTGACTAAAAACTCGTAAGATTTGTGAAACGAAAATTAATAGGGTTATACATTGTTGTAGAAACACTACACCAAAGATTATAAATGAAATAATATTCACTGTTACTTACACTCTGGTAATAGGAACTAGGAACACTATTAAAGAAAAATTGAGAAAAGAGAAACATCTTTGTCCACCAAAGAGAATAAGAATCAAATTAATTTTCAAAGACCTGAATTAAAAAGTATATATTAATTATATATTTGATTATAGCTCAAAAATTATTGGTTTTATAAAAATATATTTCAAATAAAAGATTTTTGTCTTTAATAGAACTACAACTTTACTATGATGAGTTATATCGTATCTCCAATGGTATCAGAGAAATGATGAAAATTGGAAAAAGTCCCCAATGTAAAGTACCCTCAAAGTGTTTTTCATGAGAAATGAGAGTAGCCATCTTGTTTATAGTGATAAACAATGTCTATACACAAAATTTAACCAACATTGTTAGATCTAGTTTTGAAAAAATAGGTTTTTTCTGTTTTTGCCCTTCAGTAAACTACCCTTAACTTTAGGGTTAAATATCTAATTCCAAAAGACCCTGTGGGGGACCTTATGTAAACCCCCAAATAATAAGTTTTAGACCAATCGATAAAATGGTTTTGGCTCTAGCCCAAGGTACAAACAGACTGACAACATTGCGAAAACCACTTTTTTTGGTTTCAGGGAGACATGAAACGTTAACATTGATGAAAATCTTTAGTTTTTTTTTTTTTTTTTTTACGATCGCAATATTTTCTCTCCGAGGTGGCGAGAAAAAGTAAAAATATATAGATTATATAATAATGTACTATTTTTATAGTTTTTTGTTTGTTTGTTATAAAACAGTAAGAGTTTAACAAATTGATTTCCCACTTGTATTCTGTAATCTGATAAATGTGAAAGATAAACAACTCCCCATTTATTTTGTGTTTAACTTAATATTAATCACATAGATTGATTGCTTGTTCAATCATCGTAAACCTTCTTTAATCAACGTCTATTTTCATAATCATTTGAAGCTAGGGAGCAAACATTGTCGAGTCACGTGACCTGCATCATGTACGCCTCTGGCGGTGGGACCAGTGAACTAATCATTCAGACGAACTCTCACAAAACGCTTCACTACTCTACCGTGTGATTTATACAGTTGCAAACAGGTTCGCCAACGTTTCAGGTTTCCTTTTCCCTCCCTATTTCCTCCACCCCCTTACGTTACTCTTACCACAGTCCTTTTCAGTCAAATCGAGACACAGATGCTGTTCAATTATGTAAATCAAACCACTTCACGCTATTACTTGCAAAGAGACTATTTTTTTTTATCGGTCACACTTCGCAGCGGATGAAGACAATTTCGATTCGTATTGTAATGCGCAGTAGTCGTTACAGAGTAATTGCAGTCATAATTGCATGTGTACTAGATGGTGTTTTGTCATTCTTTCGGGCTATTTAGTTCTGGGTATCGCTTATAACGTGATATTTAGTAGCCTCGTTCCAATAAGTTATCAATGTGATTGCATCATTTGCTACCCCTATTGTGAACGCGTCATTTAATTTAAATTGGCAATAAATAATCCCCAAACACGAATATTGATTAAATATAATGCGATTTAATTCGTTTAAAAATAGATAAGACAGTAAACTTTAATTAATACAAATTTAAATCCTGCACTAGTCAAATAGTCATATAACGATAGCTTTAATATTTTTTATCTTAAGAAAAAATTTAGTTTTAAAAAGTATAGTGATTTTGAAACATTATCTTATTTATTTTTATTTGATTGAAGTTTTTAACGTGAACTTCTCAACACACAAGTTTGCATAAATAGGTCTACACGATTCTAAAATTAACGTAGTGTAGGATCTGGCCAACATTAATGTACTATCTGATACAAATATTTAAAGGTTACAGGCCGACTATTACACTTCCACACCAAAAGATTCGTAACTGCTGGCTAACATTTGTAGGTGAAGGGTCCCAGTGAGATACTCAAGAAAACACAATCTGCTCTCATACACTACTGTTGGTTTATTTCTCAAAGCAATCTGCTCTCATACACTACTGTTGATTTATTTCTCAAAGCAATCTTCACTCATACATTGCTGTTTGTTTATTTCTCAAAGCAATCTGCACTCATACATTGCTGTTTGTTTATTTCTCAAAGCAATCTGCTCTCATACATTGCTGTTTGTTTTATTTCTCAAAGCAATCTGCTCTCATACACTACTGTTGGTTTATTTCTCAAAGCAATCTTCACTCATACATTGCTGTTTGTTTATTTCTCAAAGCAATCTGCACTCATACATTGCTGTTTGTTTATTTCTCAAAGCAATCTGCACTCATACATTGCTGTTTGTTTATTTCTCAAAGCAATCTGCTCTCATACACTACTGTTGGTTTATTTCTCAAAGCAATCTGCACTCATACATTGCTGTTTGTTTATTTCTCAAAGCAATCTGCTCTCATACACTACTGTTGGTTTATTTCTCAAAGCAATCTGCACTCATACACTACTGTTGGTTTATTTCTCAAAGCAATCTGCTCTCATACATTGCTGTTTGTTTATTTCTCAAAGCAATCTACTCTCATACACTACTGTTGGTTTATTTCTCAAAGCAATCTGCTCTCATACATTACTGTTTGTTTTATTTCTCAAAGCAATCTGCTCTCATACACTACTGTTGGTTTATTTCTCAAAGCAATCTTCACTCATACATTGCTGTTTGTTTATTTCTCAAAGCAATCTGCACTCATACATTGCTGTTTGTTTATTTCTCAAAGCAATCTGTACTCATACATTGCTGTTTGTTTATTTCTCAAAGCAATCTGCTCTCATACACTACTGTTGGTTTATTTCTCAAAGCAATCTGCTCTCATACATTGCTGTTTGTTTTATTTCTCAAAGCAATCTGCTCTCATACACTACTGTTGGTTTATTTCTCAAAGCAATCTTCACTCATACATTGCTGTTTGTTTATTTCTCAAAGCAATCTGCACTCATACATTGCTGTTTGTTTTATTTCTCAAAGCAATCTGCTCTCATACACTACTGTTGGTTTATTTCTCAAAGCAATCTGCTCTCATACACTACTGTTGGTTTATTTCTCAAAGCAATCTGCTCTCATACACTACTGTTGGTTTATTTCTCAAAGCAATCTGCTCTCATACATTACTGTTGGTTTATTTCTCAAAGCAATCTGCTCTCATACACTACTGTTGGTTTATTCCTCAAAGCAATCTGCTCTCATACACTACTGTTGGTTTATTTCTCAAAGCAATCTGCTCTCATACACTACTGTTGGTTTATTTCTCAAAGCAATCTGCTCTCATACACTACTGTTGGTTTATTTCTCAAAGCAATCTGCTCTCATACACTACTGTTGGTTTATTTCTCAAAGCAATCTGCTCTCATACATTACTGTTGGTTTATTTCTCAAAGCAATCTGCTCTCATACACTACTGTTGGTTTATTTCTCAAAGCAATCTGCTCTCATACACTACTGTTGGTTTATTTCTCAAAGCAATCTGCTCTCATACATTGCTGTTGAACTCATGACACCTTCTGACGAATGCTTCGTTCATCCATCCCCGGTCACCATTATCTTACAGAGTCATCGCTTAAGATCTCTAACTTCCCTCTGCAGGAGTGGGATCATAACTCTTTAACCACTGTCTAACCATTGTCTAACCAATGTCTTAATCGTGGTTGCGCTCGTGGCGTGTAAGGCACACCGTCGCTAAACGGACTCGTCTTAATACACACTCGACAACTGTCTACACCAACTGTCTGGAACCAACTGCCCAGAGCTCTGCTCTAGGATACACACTAGCTAGAATCAACCAACCTGTCCTGTCTTTTTATACGGTGTGTGGCTGTTTATTTTCATGATTACTAACAAAGTGCGGTTCAATTTTAACGACATTTTGTAGAGATATTAATGAACCTAGGCCAAACATCGTATGTATGGAGTTTTGCGATATGGTAGTTTAATTAAAGGTGGTGGTCACTCAAAAAGCGTTTTCTTATTATTATTATTATTATTATTATGGTTGTTAGCACCGCGTCTTACTACCCTTTCGGGTTATACGCACTTACGCTAATGTGTAATGGTAGGGTGATTGTGAGATGAAATGAAGGACCTACAGTTTAACGTGGAATCTGAACCACGGTGGAGGCCTGGCATTCCCCACATTCACAAGATGTATTGTCAGAGGTGAAGGAAAGGTTTGATAATCAGATAAATCTGTGCCAGGACCGAGGATTGAACCCCGGACCCGGCACAGAAGTCCGACACATTACCCCTAGACCACCAGGTCACCTCGTTTTCTTATTATCTCCTACAAGTGATTTGAATTTAAGATTCCAAGCAATCGATGTAACACACTGGAGGCATTTTTTTTTTTTTTTTTTAAATTTTGACGAGTATTGCAAGACTGATTTATTTAACTACGTTAACAACAGTTATTATTAATGAATATAATGTACTATTGAATATGATTGTTTTATATCCAACTAGATCGCTAAAGAAAAACGTCAACTCCAAATCCAAGAATAAATTTCTGGAGATATTTCAACTTGAGATCCTAAGATAAATTTTTCCATATAATATTCTTAATATTTAAGTGCGATAAGAACTTGATTCAAAAACAGCATATACCAATCTGATAGTGGACATCTTTTTAAATTAGTAGGTCAACTAAATTCCGCTATGTTAAACCTTTTTAGCTATAAAGATAGAGGTAACGAAGTATACTGTTCACAGAACTACTAGTAAGACTGTAGTAACGATAATAACATGGAGGGAGAGAGGTCTACTGTTTACAGAACTACTAGTAAGACTGTTGTAACGATAATAATATGGAGCGAGGTCTACTGTTCACAGAACTACTAGTAAGACTGTAGTAACGATAATAACATGGAGGAAGTGAGGTCTACTGTTCACAGAACTACTAGTAAGACTGTAGTAACGATAATAACATGGAGGGAGAGAGGTCTACTGTTTACAGAACTACTAGTAAGATTGTAGTAACGATAATAACATGGAGGGAGAGAGGTCTACTGTTCACAGAACTACTAGTAAGACTGTAGTAACGATAATAACATGGAGGGAGTGAGGTCTACTGTTCACAGAACTACTAGTAAGACTGTAGTAACGATAATAACATGGAGGGAGTGAGGTATACTGTTCACATAACTACTAGTAAGACTGTAGTAACGATAATAACATGGAGGGAGTGAGGTCTACTGTTCACAGAACTACTAGTAAGATTGTAGTAACGATAATAACATGGAGGGAGTGAGGTCTACTGTTCACAGAACTACTAGTAAGACTGTAGTAACAATAATAACATGGAGAGAGCGAGGTCTACTGTTCACAGAACTACTAGTAAGATTGTAGTAACGATAATAACATGGAGGGAGAGAGGTCTACTGTTCACAGAACTACTAGTAAGACTGTAGTAACGATATTAACATGGAAGTAGCGAGGTCGACTGTTATTATTATTATTATTATTATTAGCACCGCGTCTTACTACCCGTTCGGGTTATACGCTCTTACGCTAATATGTAATGGGTAGGGTGATTGTGAGATGAAATGAAGGACCTACAGTTTAACGTGGAATCCGAACCACGGTGGAGGCCTGGCATTCCCCACGGGTCTACTGTTCACAGAACTACTAGTAAGACTGTAGTAACGATAATAACATGGAGTGAGGTTTACTGTTCACAGAACTGTTACAAAATTTGTATGAATAAATTAACGCATATTTTGGCGTGTTATGAACTTTAATAGTAGTTTAATTCTTCCCTGTCAGGGCTTATTTTACAATATAGCAATTATTGTTTTCTTTTTGTTTAGTGAAGAGTTGAAAGGCTACTTTGGTGTCCGTGGTCCCGAACTGTTGACTTTTGAAAGTTTGGGAAACACTGATCGTATACATTCTAAAAAAAAAAAATGAACGCAATGTAACTGAGAATCTGAATTGTTACGTCGAATCAAAGTATTAAGTGTTTTGATATGCTATCAAAGACCTCCTCGCGTGCTCTACTATCCTGTTCCCAGCATGAACCGTGTCTGTGTCACGTGTTGTTGGGGGACTAAGAGGGGGGAGGGGTTAATATGGAGGGGAAGGGGCATAGTAATAGATCCATCAAGTCGCACATTCGTCTCCAGCCAAGTGGAAAATCACTTGAAACTCCACTTGCCTTCCATTTCTCGCCTCACATTCTCTAGTTGCTCTCTCTTTCTTTTTTTTTCTTTTCTCCCTTCTATATACGTTTTTTTTACTTTATTTCATCTTCATCCTACTTTTTTTTAAAGGTTTGTTTGGTTTTTATCCTATTTTTTATTCTTCTCCACAAAGTCTTGCCATCTTACTATTAGCACCGTTTTCTTACTTTTTAAAAAAAGTTTACAGTCAAGAAGTTTAACTAATCTTAATCGTGTGGTCTTGTATAGTGCCCTTAAAAATAGCGCCAGTCGATGTGATTGGCATGTTTATACGTTGTGTGAATGTGTTCGAGATACCGTTATCTGAGGAATATGATTGACTACGTAAATACCTAGGATTGCATTAGAGTCTTGGCTATCCGGCCTTTGGTCAGCAAATATTCCGTTAACTACACCAAACAAGCCACAGTACAATTTATATATAAAATGTAATTCATTTTACATCCATTAATCTTTCCAACCTATTATCTGGGTCAATTTGATTATTCAAGTCATATATTTTTCCCCTACCGGCTGACTAAGCCTGTCGTAGCTTCGTATGCTTTATAATCCAAATTGAGACTAGGACAGGCACAAGATTCTGTCCCCAGACATCAATTTATTAATGTGAATGAGCAAGACCATACTTTCATTAAAGCTAAGTTTTCGACCATGCCGAGAATCGAGCTCGAAACCCTTAACTCAATAGCCAGACACGCTACCGCCTTAGCTAAGGTGTTGGACACCAAACTTCAATTCCAAGGAGAAATTATGAGAATATTTCAACTTAAAAACCAAATATAAATTTTAAGATAATGATAAGAACATGGGGGGAGTGAGCTCTACTGTTCACAGAACTACTAGTAAGACTGTAGTAACGATAATAACATGGAGGGAGTGAGGTCTACTGTTCACAGAAATACTAGTAAGACTGTAGTAACGATAATAACATGGAGTGAGGTCTACTGTTCACAGAACTACTAGTAAGACTGTAGTAATGATAATAACATGGAGGGAGGTCTACTGTTCACAGAACTATTAGTAAGACTGTAGTAACGATAATAACATGGAGGGAGAGAGGTTTACTGTTCACAGAACTACTAGTAAGACTGTAGTAATGATAATAACATGGAGGGAGGTCTACTGTTCACAGAACTATTAGTAAGACTGTAGTAACGATAATAACATGGAGGGAGAGAGGTCTACTGTTCACAGAACTACTAGTAAGACTGTAGTAATGATAATAACATGGAGGGAGGTCTACTGTTCACAGAACTACTAGTAAGACTGTAGTAATGATAATAACATGGAGGGAGGTCTACTGTTCTCAGAACTATTAGTAAGACTGTAGTAACGATAATAACATGGAGGGAGAGAGGTCTACTGTTCACAGAACTACTAGTAAGACTGTAGTAACGATAATAATATGGAGGGAGAGAGGTCTACTGTTCACAGAACTACTAGTAAGACTGTAGTAACGATAATAACATGGAGGGAGAGAGGTCTACTGTTCACAGAACTACTAGTAAGACTGTAGTAATGATAATAACATGGAGGGAGGTCTACTGTTCACAGAACTACTAGTAAGACTGTAGTAATGATAATAACATGGAGGGAGTGAGGTCTACTGTTCACAGAACTACTAGTAAGACTGTAGTAACGATAATAACATGGAGTGAGGTCTACTGTTCACAGAACTACTAGTAAGACTGTAGTAACGATAATAACATGGAGGGAGTGAGGTCTACTGTTCACAGAACTGCTAGTAAGACTGTAGTAAAGATAATAACATGGAGGGAGAGAGGTCTACTGTTCACAGAACTACTAGTAAGACTAGTAACAATAATAACATGGAGATAGTTAGGTCTACTGTTCACAGAACTACTAGTAAGAATGTAGCAACGATAATAACATGGAGGGAGGTCTACTGTTCACAGAACTACTAGTAAGACTGTAGTAACAATAATAACATGGAGGGAGCGAGGTCTAATGTTCACAGAACTACTAGTAAGACTGTAGTAACGATAATAACATGGAGGGAGTGAGGTCTACTGTTCACAGAACTACTAGTAAGACTGTAGTAATGATAATAACATGGAGGGAGTGAGGTCTACTGTTCACAGAACTACTAGTAAGACTGTAGTAACGATAATAACATGGAGTGAGGTCTACTGTTCACAGAACTACTAGTAAGACTGTAGTAACGATAAAAACATGGAGTGAGGTCTACTGTTCACAGAACTACTAGTAAGAATGTAGCAACGATAATAACATGGAGGGAGGTCTACTGTTCACAGAACTGCTAGTAAGACTGTAGTAAAGATAATAACATGGAGGGAGAGAGGTCTACTGTTCACAGAACTACTAGTAAGACTAGTAACAATAATAACATGGAGATAGTTAGGTCTACTGTTCACAGAACTACTAGTAAGAATGTAGCAACGATAATAACATGGAGGGAGGTCTACTGTTCACAGAACTACTAGTAAGAATGTAGCAACGATAATAACATGGAGGGAGGTCTACTGTTCACAGAACTACTAGTAAGACTGTAGTAACAATAATAACATGGAGGGAGCGAGGTCTAATGTTCACAGAACTACTAGTAAGACTGTAGTAACGATAATAACATGGAGATAGTGAGGTCTACTGTTCACAGAACTACTAGTAAGACTGAGTAACGATAATAACATGGAGGGAGTGAAGTCTACTGTTCACAGAACTACTAGTAAGATTGTAGTAACGATAATAACATGGAGATAGTGAGGTCTACTGTTCACAGAACTACTAGAATGACTAGTAATGGAAAGAACATGTAGGGAGCAAGGACTGCTAGTTTAATCTGATATTTCAGAAGAAGAAAATTGAGTAACTTATTTTTTTTTATTGTGATGATTCCGACAGAGCTAACGAAACCGGTAGTAGTAGCATCAATGAGTCCGCGGCTTGTCTGCCAACTAAATTGACTGATAGTCTGTGGATCAAAGGACCAGGTCTTTATATTGATCACCAAAATCTATTTAAATTATTGCCTCCTTCCCAATTCATTTCACCTTCTCACCAAAAAATAAAATATAAAAAGCCTTGTCATTGGAGGGCAAGTGTTACGTACAAACACAGTGATGCCAACACAATATCCCGTGATAAAAAAAACTTAGTGATTATTACTTTTAATGGAGGAACATAAACCCCAATAGGCATGACACAATTTATTGTAAAAAATATTGTGGCTAAGAAATTGTACCGTGTGTTCACCTAAGACAACTTAGTTCAGCCTGAAAGTTAACAAACTTAACTTGCACGCTTCCACTATGGCAAAGCTTAAAATATATGGTCATAGTTTGATTTGTAAAGTAGTAGTGGCGGCTCGTGTATAGGCACTGCGTAACTGCAGCACCTCCTATTTTCACTTGATATTATCGATAATATTTAATATGATGAATCCTTTTTTCTTGAATTCTTTATTTATTTTTGTAGTACAATATATATATTCCTAGAGCTTAATGTCAGTACTTCAGTAGCAATCCCCCAGTTTATGAAAATGATACAAAAATCTTTGTATGGAACTGTGCGCTTCACAGTGCCAGCGACGTGGTGTTTGACTGTTGTGCGCATGCGCACATAGGAGGGAAGTGGGGAGGAAGGTGAGACTGCCAGGTAGAGAGAGCATTGTTGCTCTCGCAGTGCCGGCTCTGGCGTGATGGTGGAAGGAAGTTTTTTTTTACTCGGTGTGTGTTGTGCTTAAAAACCGTGTAACATATTCTTGAATGTGATAAAGTGTAAAAGAAGGTAGAATTAGATTATTATTTTGCTTTCAGCTATTCTATTTGATTCATTTATGTTCGGTTCTTTTATTTAACAGAAAGACTAAATGCGCTTTCAGTACCTTCAATGGAGAAAAATTTCTTCAATTGTCATCCAGAGATCAAGGAGAAAATTATTGAACTTTTTGCGCAAATTAAAACAAGAAGAATGGATTTAATTTTTAAATGAATAGATCAAGCTTGAACTGTAGCAATTTAAGTTAAAGTAAGTAAAAAAGTTTTCTTTTTGTTAATATTTTATTCTTGAATCAATTTTTTTTTATACATGTTTTTTTTTCCTTTTACACAATTTTAAAACAAAGGTTAAAAATTTTCTGGCAGCACCCCCACTAATTTTAGCTACTAGCCGCCACTGTAAAGGAGAGGCCTGTTTTGCACAACCCATTGACTAGATTTTCTTAAGAATGAACAGTACA
Organism: Timema cristinae; assembly: GCA_039000515.1. Classification (NCBI taxonomy): domain Eukaryota; kingdom Metazoa; phylum Arthropoda; class Insecta; order Phasmatodea; family Timematidae; genus Timema; species Timema cristinae. The sequence goes on along the minus strand of JBCFYV010000003.1, from coordinate 63,878,936 downwards.
TTTGAAGCACCTTTTAAAAAATAAAAACTTATTCTGTGGTAAGGTGTAGGGGTTTTCAAGTTTAACTTATTATTGCTGACAAGAGGAAAGGGGGGTGAGGGGGGGGGGTCAGGACAATTCTTACGTAAGACAGAGAGAGAGACAGACGATAATGGCACAGTGACCCAGCCCCCCCCCCCCCCCCCCCAATGGAAATATGATAGTTAAAAGTATCGAGACGTGGATCAAAGACTTTGGTTATCAGATTAAAAGTGGCTTAAAGTTTTTCTTTATATATAACTATAATAATAATGTACGCACTAATAATAATTTTTCTTACAATTTCAATATGCATAAACAAGTTTTTCTATAATTACATAACTGTTAATATTTAACTTGTTAGTACAATCAATTTTAATTAATTCTACAACATTATTTACTGTGAATTATTTCGCACCACTTACACCTTTAAGTTTATAATTATCAGCAATTTATAAATTGCATGAAAAATAACGGTTAGCCCTGTGAACGAATTACCATAAAAAAGGTCAACGAATATAACGTAAGCATAATGGGAGAGGGAAAGGCTTGTTTTGCTTACAATGGGGGTGAGGGGTCCGAAATTACCAAAAGTGTGCTTCAACGCCTCCTAAACAATTATCAAGTTTTACTAGATTACTAATCTTATTTCATCAAAAGTATAAACTTCAGATCACATGACTTGACATATTAATATGGTCATATCTAGAGGAAATGCACCCGAATTTGCGTAAACAGATAGCGAGGAACAAACTAGGAAAATTGTTCTGAGTACACCAAGCCGGGATTAGAATGCCAACTCACCCACCACCAGCAAATGATACAAAATGAGACTCTCGCCCTAACCCACATGTCCACTGATGTGAGGGACAAAGATTCGAATCCCGGGTACTTTTTGTGTTTTTTTAGCACCGCGTCTTACAAATCTTTCGGGTTATACTCATACGTAATAATTATGCTAATTAGCTATAGATGAGTAGGCCTTAGATTGATTTTACAGTAAATGTATCCACATTTGCGCGGAAGGAGAGTGTAAAACTATTCTTGGAAAAGCCAGCGTCAGTTCATCGGACCGAAATCGAACACTAATCTCCCCATCTTCGGCATTCTAGTCTATTGCGAGAGTGACACCTTAGACCATGCGGTCACCGAAACCGGTCTTCTCTTGTTATTTCCCCCGAACCTTTTTTTTTTTATATATAGACATTCCGAATCCGCCCTCTGAATGACAAGACGACCAAAAGTTTCCTCCGGGGTCTTTAAAGATAGCGAGAAGTCCATTAGACATTTAACGAGACTGCTAATTACTGGGACTGAATATTTTTAGCTAATTAGTTCTGCCACATTTCGCGTAAATAATTTATGCAATTTTGTCGTTTCGCTTGTGTAAAGCCCCGCCTTCCTACTAACCGAAAAGGGGGTTTTGAGGGGGAGTATTTTGAGAAAGGGAGGGGGTTGAAAGTGGAAGACGATAATCATGCATAAAGACGCAAGAGTGTGTGCTAAGTAAAGGGAAGAAGAGGGGGGAAGGGGGGGGGTTGCTCTAATTATAACAGGGGTTTGGTATAAGCTTGTAGAAGGAGGGGAAAGGAAGTGGGAAGTGACTTAATTACTTGCGATGCGCCATTGTCAACGCGGTTATACCAGCTATGAACGAACACCAACCAAACTTAGCAAAACATTTTGGTGGAACAAATAGCTAACGTCTTCATTTTATAAAGTCACTTTTGTTCGGTTTTGTCGTGATCTTGCGATAGTTGCGGGAAACGGGGGAGGGGGGGGGGCACATCTTGTTAGTAACTTCTCTTAGTAATTAGGTTTCACACACGTTTGTTTTGTATTCGAATACAAAGTTTTCTATTTGTTTTGTTTCGTGTGAATGTTAAATTTGTTAGTTTATCTTATTCTGGAGGCCTTATCAGTAGGAATGTGAATAAACTCGTCAGCGTCATCTTGTCTGCGGCTTACCAGGGGACAGGTTTCGAGTCTTGGACGGGTATATTGAGGACTTCCCCTCACCCCCTCCACCTTAAATCGTTTCGTTACCCTCCTACTTAGGTAGACCTCCTTTGGAGTATGTCTCACCCCTTTTCCATCAAATCAACCGAAATCTGACATTTTAGTAATAATAAATTCTGTATAAAAGGGTTGATAATTTAAACTACAAGTTCTAATTAAATTTATAGATCATATTGAACCTATAAATCAAACCGGTATATAATATTTTAATGAACGTAAAATTTTTTTATTTAAACAATAATCAATTACCCGCTTCGGTGATCGCATAGTTTAACGCGCTACTCTTGCAGTGGACTAGACTGCCGATGAAGGGAAAATAAAGGTTTGAACTTTGGTCGGGTGTACTGAGTGTAATTTTCCCAAAATGGTGTTCTACTCTCCCTCCATGCAAATGCGGACACCCTTCCTATATACATAATCCTAATATTTAAAACTATTGGCGTAATGAGTATATAAAGTTTATATCCAGAACGGGTAGAGATGCTAAAAAATATTATTTAAATAACCAAATCAACCTTCTATTATACAGGATGTGGCCGAAACAATTAGATAGCAGGGGTAACTTGAAAATTAACTCTTTAGTTGAAAAGTAAAATATTCACTAGCTAAATAAAAGCAAACTACATAATACACTTTTTTCACTTTTTGAAAATAATATCACTCAGGTGAGCTCTACCGGACGTCAGACAAACCTCAGCAATGTGTCTATCAATTTCCTCATCATAAATCATCTAATTGTTTCCGCTCCACCCTATACAAACTGGAAACGTTAATAACTTCAAGGTGAGCTGGTGGACTAGGGGATAAGGTGTCCGACTTCTGTGCTGGGGTCTGGGGTTCAATCCTCGGTCCCGGCACAGATTTATCTGATTACCAAACCCTTTCTTCATCTCTGGCAAGACGTGTATTAATCACAACTTGTGAATGTGTGGAATGACAGGCCTCCACCGTGGTTCGGATCCCACGTTAAACTGTAGGTCCTCCATTACATCTCACAATCACCCTACCATTACATATTAGTATAAGTGCGTATAACCCGAATGGGTAGTAAGACGCGGTGATAATAATAATAATAATAATGATGATAATAATTGTGCCGAGCTAATTATCATTAGCTCGCACAAGTCATTGATTACGTAAACCCTTAGTGTAATATCTTCACGCCACCAATTATTTTCCTCCAAGTTCTTCATATATTCTCAATTGGTTCACTATCTTAAATTGTTCTTACATGAAGAGGCGCTTTATTCGACTTTCTTATGTTTCGTCTATCCCCTCCTCTTTTTATAACTGCGCACGCAGGCGCAGTTTTAGTCCCAAGCAGACACGGGCTCGACTCCTAGCCCCGTCAAACAATATAGTATCAAGTGTATTCCCGAGCTGGGACGAGCTCGCCGCTTCATCCAATCTCTGGACACGCCGTGTGGTGTTACTTGCAGGCTCAGAGCCGTCTCGCTTAGTTCTACATAGAAATATGGTGAACTGCTAGAACACTACACTAATGGATAGAACTACTATTTTGCCTGAGTACAGTGTATATGTTTCACGCTCGACCTAGTCAACTAGCAGTACGACTGGTAATAGCTGGTCTAATTGAAGCGAATGGACTCCCGTGGACGCCAACCTTGGGATCGCGGCAGCTAGCCCTCGCCACATTAATTTGGGTTACTAACCATCTGCTGCATCTGATATGGTGTGGATCTTACTCGATCACATCCACGCTTCTCTCCTACCTACTGCAACGTTTGTCTACTCTTGGTACCAAAGCGGTACCCTCTGTCGACTCGGCGCCTGGTACCACCCTGGTACACCCTGCTCGCTCATCCCGAGTATCTTGCCGACATGCCGCGGAGCCTGCTGGACTGCACTCGATTAGAGTGCATGGGACTGGAGGCCGGACATCTGCCCTGCCTTCAGAGCTTGCGACCTGATATAGAAGGAATAATCAGGTGTTGTAACTAGACCTACCAGGGGAAGGTTAGTCACTAGCTAGACTTTCTAGCTATTCACCTATTCGACGATCTATTTACTAGTGCGTGTGAATGTTTGTCACTGACGCACACTCTGATCCTATAGACAGCTCTTTCAGAGCGGGGCTTCAGTTATTTCCTAACTAAGGGCGAGTTCACATTGCATACTAAAAATGCTTAGTTATGGGATTAGCTGACCTATGTGTTTTCCGAGACTTTAGTAGATGCTACGTCTATTTTTATATTTATGTGTTAGTATATTAGGTATCCGTTAGACAGGTTATTAAGTTGCCCTGATTTAAAGGAGCGTCATAGATTTATAGTTAGTAGTTTATTTGTAATAACGCTGATGCGTGTGGGCGACCATAAATGTGGTAATGAACCTTATGTAAGTGAGCACCTACCCGCCTTCCTTGGGTGTGACTGATTTAACTGTTGGCCTAATTAGGCTGACCGCTCGGCCCAGTTACCCAGTTAACTGTTGCAATGGGGTATAGATATGGTCTCTCATTTTGGGTGCACCAAGTTGAGGCTTGACCGTCTTGGCTGCCCCAGTTCTCTTCTCTGTTGGGTCCTTTTAGACGAGATGCTTAGCCACCATCTCGTGGACTTATTTGCGTTGTGTAATGTACACCTCCCTTAACCAGTTTTGATTGTTGATGTTACTTTGCACTTCATGCGTATGGATTTCTAATGTGGTTGTATTATTCTTGAAATATAGGTATGTGGACTGCTGCCCGAGGGAGTATGGGGCAGAGCGCTCACTACATAATCCAAGCGAGTGTATATGGTCATTTATAGAAAATATAGAGAGTGCTACACTTTAGCCTGGCTGCAATGCCCTTTACTAAGTAGACAACCAATTTCCTGTAATACACAGTGATCTGCTACTCTTTTGTATAATGTCCCTTGAAAATAAAATGTATGTATTTTTCCTACTATGCTATGTTTAATTGCACCCCACCCCTTCATTCCTGTCATGTAGGGTGCATAATAATAATTTCAATATTATAGGAATACGAATTATTCTATGATTTGCTATCAATACTCATCTTGATATTGAAGCCTTAGAGTTTAGGCCATTCGGCCAATGAAAAAGGTAAATAGGCCATTAATAAATAATCCAAGCAGTGGTGCTAACCAACCATTGAGCAATAAAAGGTTTCCTCGACAATTCCACGAGACACCTAATCCTGTTTATTTTTATAAATGAGAACAGAATAAAATATTTAACGAGTCGGTGATCGTTAGCCCGTTAGAAACGGTGGCTAATTGCCTTGACCACCTGAGACCAACCGTTTGAAAGATGTTTTTCAGCCTGTCCCATTGGCTGAGCGCCATCCAATAAACCAATTACATCACGATATACTCGAGGAAACAGACACAGGCTGGTCTCTCTCTTCCTTTCTAAACGCATGGGAGAAGTAGATGTACTTTTAAACCAGACATAAATAAAACTGTTGGACTAATTAGACCGCCAGAGGAACTAGGTTTTTATTTCATCCCCTCCTCCCTCCTTAAGGCTGGTTCACACTAAAAGCTATAAACTGGACCCTGTATTTAAATGTGTTGGTTCACATAGAAAGATAAGTTATTATTATTATTATTAGCACCGCGTCTTACTACCCATTCGGGTTATACGCACTTACGCTAATGTGTAATGGTAGGGTGATTGTGAGATGAAATGAAGGACCTACAGTTTAACGTGGAATCCGAACCACGGTGGAGGCCTGGCATTCCTCACATTCACAAGATGTCTTGTCAGAGGTGAAGGAAGGGTTTGGTAATCAGATAAATCTGTGCCAGGACCGAGGATTGAACCCCGGCCGCCAGCATAGAAGTCTGACACCTTACCCCTAGACCGCCAGGTCACCCAAAGATAAGTTGAAATATGACTTGCTACGCCGCGCTAGGTTTTTTTTCTTTCCATTTGCCTGCCGGGCCATTTTTTTTTTCAGCTTCCATCTTGTGCCATAGTACGTTGCGCATGCGCATAACGCAACTTGGGCTTTGTGTTGAACAGACGCGGTGCTGGATTGTTGAAAATATCCAAAGAAGTGTTGAATTTTTTTTTTTTTGCAGTTTGTTTCACGTGTATTTAAGTAATATTCTATCTAGGGTTTATATTAAATAAGTATTTTTATATTATAATGGAACCGTTAGTTGAACAAGTTAAAACTCCACATTCTACTTTTTTTTTTTTTTTTTCATCTTCCAAAACAACTGCTAATAACATCATCTTCTCTTTCTCAGTACTATCATCTGAGTTCAAACAAGACATTTTGGAGAATGCCACAACTTCACTTCACTGGAGCAGGCCAGAAAAAAAAACACAGGGATTTTAGGAGAGGAAAGAAGAACCATAGCTTAGCTTAGCAGAGCTTAACGTTCGATGTGAATCAGCCTTTACGATCCGCACATTTGCAGGTAGGCCTTATAAATTTGATTCATGGCATACCACTTTGATATATAAACCTACATTGAAATAAATCTGTCAATATTTAAAAATATTATTAATGTTTGACAGTGACGTGTCGTGGAGTTTTGTCAAGGTAAGCAAAAATTAGTTTAGACTATACCTGTGATATGTTCTCAATTCTTAGTAGGACACTCATTGACAAAGTATCAACGGAAATAAGAGGTGTTCACCCTGTAGTGAACTAAGGGTGCTTTCATGATAGACGCATAGTATATTCCCATGTAAGCTGTGTAGAGTCAATGGTTGGTCAAATGGGGGGGGAGAGAATAAATCACAGGTAGAGTTTTAACAAACTATGCTTACTCTGGCAAAAATACACAACGCGAAACTGATGAACGATGATAGTAATAATAAATTCCACATCACTGGGAAGACGGACGAAACGTCAAGATCGTTTTGACTTGTTTCACACTGACGGGGAGGCTTAGCTTTGAATCCCAGACGGGTGTACTGAGGTGTTTATCGTGAATGTTTTTTTTTATTCTCCTTGCACTCAAATTCTAGTAAATATCCTCTGAAATATACCTTACTCAACCCTATTACACTAGCGAAGTTAAAGGTAGATAGCCCGCCCCACTGGTCGCTTGGTCAAATACGCTACTTTCGCAGTAGACTAGACTGCCGATGATGAGGAGATCGGGGTTCTAATCTCGGTGGGGTGTACTAAGACTGGTTTTGCCCTAAATGGGTTACCGTACTCCCTCCACGCCAATGCGGGTGCACTTCCTCTAATTTCAACCTTTATATTCCCTATCTCCCTCTCGTAATTAGTAGATATACGTATAGCCTGAATTGGTAGTAAAACGGGGTACTAAATAAAAGGGATATTTGATTAATTTTGGTGTAATTATTATTTTACAATAAAAACTGCCCTTAAGTGGAAAGCCCTATCATTCCACCTTAATATCAACCCCATTAACCACTCAGCAAATTAAAAAAAAAAACTTTCCTTCTAATACATAGTTCATTTTAATGGGAATTCCACGAAAACTTGCGCGAACACTAATTCAAACAGTGTACGTGATTGAAACATACAACAGACTAAGAGTTGTTTGAGAAAATCATTCAACTTTACATTTCAAGAAAGGAATGTCAAACACCGTGAAGCAATATAAGGGCTTGTTCATAAGATGTGGGTTTTAAACATGAATATTTTAATCGACTTACCAGCTGATCTTTAGTATACTGTAAAAACACAATTTAAAACAATATTAATAAATGGTTGGATACAAATTATAATGTTCCAGACTCTAAGATAAATATGAATATATGCTACAGTGTATAGCACAGACTTTACTCTATTTCACCTTTATTAGATATTATTATTATTATATTATTATTATTATTATTATATATATTATTATTATTATTATTATTATTTAGCACCGCGTCTTACTACCCATTCGGGTTATACGCACTTACGCTAATGTGTAATGGTAGGGTGATTGTGAGATGAAATGGAGGACCTACAGTTTAACGTGGAATCCGAACCACGGTGGAGGCCTGGCATTCCCCAAATTCACAAGATGTCTTGTCAGAGGTGAAGGAAGGGTTTGGTAATCAGATAAATCTGTGCCGGGACCGAGGATTGAACCCCGGACCCCAGCAGAGAAGTCTGACACCTTACCTCTAGACCACCAGGTCACCATTTATTAGAAAACTTTTAAGATTTGTGAAAAGAAATAATATAATTTACATCGATGCAAAACACTCCATCAAAGAGCATGCATAAAATTATATATGTTGTTACAGAAAATTTATAAAAGAGGAAGAAGATCTCTGTTCACATTAGATGGGAAAAAATCAGTCACATTTCAAAGTTCTTATAGCTTAGAAAAAAATATATTCCAAATAAAAACGTTTTATTTTAAATAGTATACAGCTTTACAATGATAAAATATTTCGTATCTCAAATAGTTGTGGATATATTACTAAAATTGGAAATTTTATGCTAATGTAAGATACCTTTAAAGTCATTTTGATGGAAACACGAGAATTTCCATTAAATACCCATAGGGAGCCATTCCAAATAGCTTCCAGGGGCATCCAATTTTTTTTTTTAAATGTCGATGTAAGACTACTTCAGTTAGTTTATAGTGACATCTAATTTAAAACAAAACAAAATCATGCAAGAATTAATCTAAATAGCTTCTAGGGGCATCCAAATATTTTTTTTAAATCTGGGTGGAAACCACTGTAAATAGATTATTGGGAATCTAATTTATATTTAAAAAAAAAATGGTGAGCGCTTCTTAAAATAGCTTTTAAAATCATTTAATTTTCAAAAATTCGTCGAAGGAAACTACACCAAATAACCTCTAAGAGTATCCAAATTTCAAAAAAATGTAAGAGGTATATATATATATATTCTAAATATCTTTTAAAAGAATATAATTTTCAAAGATTCTCAAAGAGCATTCAATTTTCTAAAAAGTCGATAAAGTCGCTAAAATCTTTTTTGTTACTTGCTATCCCCCCCCCCCCCCCTAACACAACTCTCCACAAATACTGTATAAAGTAACAATGTTCTTATTTCTAAGGGTTTAATAGTAGGTCTTAATATAATGTCATAAACTTAAGATATTGTAACTCCTCCTTTGAAATTAAATTCTCCCTTTGCCCATGGTTACAAGTGTGAATATAATACTTTATTATCTCATTTACTATAATATATCTTGTTGACACAAACGTGAAATCAAAAAATAATTGTTTTATTAATATTTTTGTTATTTTAATAATTTACTAAAAGGCCAATAATACAGTACTGCTTAGGGAATTATTATTAGAAAAGTTTTATTAACACTTTTGATTGATAATATAGTATTGTTAGGAACATGATAATTATTTCCACATTATTGACTTTCAACCAATGTTTGCAATAAAAATATTTATTTGCTGTCGCGAATCAATCAGAACTAGTTAGTAGTGAGATGACGTGACAAAACACAAAAATAGGAACATTAAATGTTAACTATAACTTTTACAGTTGTTGTAACATATCACAGTATTGTACCAAATCACCTTAACCATTGGCCGTCACTTCCCAGTTGATGGGAACCAGCCTTAACATTAAATTTTCGTAAACAAGTGTGAAATTAGGTGGGTTGTCGAAAAATCTGGGGATCGTTTTACACATAAAAAGTCTAAAAGAGCAAAATCATCGAAATAGTTTTGTGTTTGTGTGTGTATGTACAACTTCCATTGATTGTCAAATTCTCGCTACCAATGCGTCAAGAAAAAAAATTATTTACCCAACACCATATATTTTAATTGAGAAGTTAGGGAGTTTAAAATGTAGCTTGTCTCAATAAATAGATTTAAAAAAATTGTACGACACAATCACACTTAACTTCTCATAAAATTGTGCACTATAGTTTATAAGAAAATTAGATTAAAGATACGTTTTTAATAAGCTAGCCTTAAATAAGTCGCATTCATAAAAACAGACATCTCATCTTCTTAATCACAATAAAAGTATTTATTTATAAAGTTTAAGACAAATTGATCAAATATTTTTTAGTAAATATCAAATAAATAAAAATCGTAAGCCACTCTAAAATTTGTAATTTGTAAAAATAACGTATTCTTATACATCATGAAAAAATATTCCTCGATACCCATTTTGAACTCAATCTTTAGGGCTAATTTCAAGAAATTTTATATTTTCTATAAATTTATCATAAGTAGTCTACCCTTAAATTATATTATTTTAGAAAAATAAAGACACATTATTCATTGCCATATAAAATAATCCCCTGATGCCAATTTTGAACAAAATCGGTATAGGTGTTTTCAAAGATATGAAAAATTAACAAAAATCAATTTTCGGGAAATTACTATCCTAAAAGATGTAGGGCCTACACTGTGTTATTTGGGAGGTCAACTGCTCCCTATATATTCATTTTAAACAAAATTACTAGAGCCATTTTTAAAATAGTTTTTTTTTTTATTTATTCAACAGAAAATCACCCTTAGAAAAAATTTTATTCCCAAAACTAGTAGCTTATAAATAGATTTTTGTTTAATACCGCGTCTTAATACCCATTCGGTTTATACGCTTATATACCAATTAGGCCAATGGTTTTAAGGATGAGGGAGGTTATATTTAGAGGAAGTGTACCTACATTTACGTGGAGAGAGATAGAGAGTAGAAAATAATTTTGGTAAACCATTCTTAGTACATTTGACCGAGATTCGAACCTCGATCTCCCCGTCATCGATAGTCTAATCTACTGCGAGAGTAGCGCATCAGACCATGTGGCCACTGAAACGGGTTGAAGCCTAAGCCTAGTGGAGTTTAGGATCACAGAAGGTTCGAACAGTTAAAGATGTTTCAAATACATTTGTGAAAATTAAATTTTAGATCTGGTAGTGTTCTAATTAAGTTTAGGTAGTTTTAATTCATGTCTAGGAAATTTAGAAGTAATAAAATTAAGTTTAGTTATTAATAAGTGATACGCTATACACATTGCATTTAACCTAGTACAACACATACATCATTGTGAAAACAGCCCTAACGTGTATTCAAATCTATCATAATATTTTTCGTTTATACCTTTTCATAATGTCGTGTACAATACGAAACTAATAATACATTATGTATCGCTCCTAGTATGAAAAGCCTTGGTAATGTATCACCCCCCTCTTTCCTACCGCCCCCTTCCCCTAGAATTATCTTTTAACAAGCACCCTTTTCCAAAAAATGTTTGGGTCTGAAATGAAATCGTTTTGAACGTGACGCGCGCGTGATAGATTGTTATGTCGAGTCGAGTCGAGTCGAGTCCCTAACAAGCCAACTCAACTCTTGTAAATGACGATATAATTACACACCACGTTGTGGTAATGTTGTGTGGACATTGTTGGCCAACCTGACAATGCTCGGTATTAACAATATTATTATGCTGTGTACAGAAAAAAAAGGGGCATTAGAAGGGGAAATGTGGAAAGAGAGGTCTCGATCGTTTAATATAGATAAATGAAAAGAAGGGGTGGAAAGGGAACACGATGAGGAAGGAGGGGGTTGGGAGACCTGGTATCTTATTATAAAAAAGGGGGGAGGGGACGAATTGTGTACATTTGGTCATGCTACTCAGATAGAAAACGATGTTCTCGTATAAACTGACACACGTTTTAAGATTCTTAATTATATAGAAGAGTTTTTCTATTTTTTCAATCTGTTTACGGTAGACTATGATAATGAGATTTTTTTTTTAGAGGGTATTAATCTTGAACTGGTTTTTTAAAAAAAGTTAACTTGGATTCTTAACCGAATAGATTGTTGTGGGCAAACAATATTAAATCAAAGCCCATCTAACCAGGCAGCTACTTCCTTTTAAAGCAAGACTAAACAGTTTGTAATTTATTTATTTTTTTGTAATAGAATTTGGTAAAATATAATACCAATTTTTTAGTCAAATTCCCACGTCATTTATTAAAGTTAATTCTAAAGTTTTTCAGAGAGCAGCTGTAAAATGTTTTAGAAATATAAAATGAGGCCCTTCCCTTTATTTTCCCCTAGTGTGACCCTCTAGAAAAACTTGTGGGTTTCTTTTTTACATTTTATTTTTACGCCCCGCGATTATTACCCAACCCAATAGTGTAGAGAATGGATGAGACAAGTAAAATTAATGCACCCATATTTGCATGGAGGGAGGGTGTGAAAACAATTAGAAATTTTTGTCTAAGCCCCTTTAAAACGCCACTCTCACAATAGACTGGATGGCAGATAATGGGTATATCAAGTTCAAATCCCGGATGGATTTATTGAGGGTTTTTTTCCTTTATAGTTTTCCACTTTCTCTCCAAACAAATGTGAGTACACTTTTTCAATGTTTTTCATTTATTCAAAGTATTTAACGTGCACTTACTGAATCAACTGATTATATTATCAGCACATGACTTACAAACTAACTTAATTCTAGAACAGAACACAACATCCAGCCCTCAGCCGTTAATTCATCACAGAGAAAAAGGCGAACCCACATTTCACCAATGATACATTTTTCGGCCGGGCCAAGAATCAATCCCGGTACCCTTATCTCTAAAGACAGACTAGACCTGTAATGTGTTCTCCCTCTCTCGCTTCCTAATTGACTAATCATACACAAGCTCTGCTGAGTGATAAGATCTAATCACAGGTACAGCTTCTAGACAAGATACGGCAATCCTGGCAACATGCCACTATTTCACCTCCAGTTTTAACGCCTTAAACCATGAGGCCACCGTTCTGGAAGTAAATTTGTAAATAAATTGTTATAAGTTTATATTCTCTCTAATTTAGTGTCGGTGTTGTCACATTGGTAAACAATTAAAGTAAATAAAAATCATCCTTAATTTCAAACGCATTCTCATTCCACTAAGTCCGTTTTAATTCCTATTACCCGCTTCGGTGGCCACATGGTCTAAGGTGATTTTCTTGCAGTAGACTAGACTGCCGATGAATGCGTGATCGAGGTTTGAATCTTGATGGGGTGTACTGAGTTTAAAAAAAATAACTTTCCACTCTTCCTCTAGACAAATGTGGGTACACTTTATCTAATTATAGCCTTCCTAATCCATACAATCATTAGCGTTAATAGTACATAGGAGTATAGACCGAACGGGTAGTAAGACGCAGTGCTAAAAAATATTCTATACACATAGTTTCATAGTTTTACTAAGTTAGAAGCTCGACACTTTTTATGTTGATGTGTTGTCGTGACCTGGCGTTTAGGGTAAGGGTATAGCCGAACGGGTAGTAATACGTGGCGCTAATAAAAACAACAATAATAATAATATTGTTGTTGTGTTATTACTCCGAGCCTCTGGTTCAATTCTCAACATACATAAAAATGTCATCAACCAAATGTTGTTTTACTTTATTCCGGATGTAATTATGTTTGATAAACGAGGCGTTATATCTGTGCTGAAGTTAAACTTCAGGGAGGAAATTATTAAATAGGAGTCTTACAAATATCGCTTGTTTCTCAAGTCTACTATTGGAAACGTTTTTTTTTCTCGTCCCATTTATTGATATTGTTTTAGCTGGTGTAAATTTATTTCTCAATGGGAGGGGTTCGAAACCCCAAAATATGCCCCCTAACACCACCCTTTTCTCTCGTGTGTACGGCTCCTGGTACACAGATTCAAATAATCTGCATTATTATTATTATTATTTATTATTATTATTATTATTATTATCATCATCATCAATATAACAAAGATAACTTTTCCCTAGTGGCCTTTTTAAATTTAAGATTCAAACCATCTGAACTTAAATTTAATGTTAACAATGATCTCCAAAATTAGTCTACGTTAATATATTAACTATGGTACTCATTGCATCCAAGTTATTCATGATTAACTTTGTTATTTTCGGGCTCAAACAGACTTAACTATGATTATCAATGCAACCAATAGTCTTCAAAATTACGTTTGATATGTTTGGGTTCAAACCGTCTTAAATAGGGCTGTCAATTCAACCAACAATATTCAAAAAGATGTTTATCGTGTTCATGTTCAATAGTTCAAAGAGCCTTAACTATGATTATCAATAGAACAAATCTATTGCTAATAAGTTTAATTACCTTTGTGAGTCTCTGGTTTAATTAGCCTTAAGTTTTACTGTCGTCATTTGCTAGTTTCTGGTTCCAATACCCTTGAATATGATTATCAATGCAATCTTCATGGTTGCTTGTGTAAGTTTTGGGTTTGAACAGCCTTAACGATGGCTATCAATGCAAAGAGCGTTCTTCATAATGATTTATCGGATTCAAACAACCTTAACTAAAAGATATGTTGTGTTCATACAACTAAACGATGGTTTTCAACAGAACAAACTTTATCAAATCGGGCTCAAACAGCCTTAAGAATTATTAATATAACCAACGTTATTCAAAATGTTGTTTTGAGCTTTGGGTTTATACCCTTAACAATATTTATTAATCTAACGAACGTTCTGCAAAGTGACATTAGTGAGTGTCGGGCTCAAACAGCCTTAATGATTATCAATGCAAACCATATTTTTCATATTAACGTTTCGGTTTCATACACCTTAAAGATTAATAATACGAGTGACGTTATTCAAAATTATTTTTAAGTTTAAGATTCATACAACCTTAATCAGGAGCCCGTGTAACCACGTGAAAGGAGGAGTTGGTCGACTGTTACGCGATCGTCCCAATTACCATATGAATACCCCGGCGCTGTGGCGTATCAGTCGGGTCGACTGCGGGACAATAAGAGAGAGGGGGTACTGCATTATCAAGCGACGAACCGCGGTACAGCCACAAGCCGCTGTTTACACACGGGCCCTCGTGGTCGAAGGGAATTAAGATAAACTACAGTTGGTAGTGATTGTAGTTGTGGCTGGTATGCCTGTTGTTAGTGTATCGCCTGCTGCTTTGCTTTATTAGAATGTCATCATTCATTTCACATTCGCCCGCTTGCTTGTTACTTCTCCGTCAAGTTTACAAAGATAACATTAGCAAAGGGATGTTTCTAAGGGTGGAAAGGTGAAAAAGTGATAGAGGGTTGATGAGGTGGGGGGGGAGTAGTATGTCTCGTGGCTAATCTGGAACTAAAAGGTCGTGCTGGTTGGTTCTTTGTGACATACAATCAAAGTTAATGATCTGGGTTTCGATTTGGAATCATTTTGATTAGTATGTTATTTATTTCGATTGATATTGAAAAACGTCCTCAGAGGAATACAGCTTCCGATTCAATCGTTTGAAACAAACGTCGTTAAACCTTTATATAGGCCTTTAATTTCAATTTTAAGTCCCCAAAAAAAGAAGAGTAATAATTTAAAAAGGTCTAGTTTTAAAAAGAAGGCAAACTCAAATTTTGGTTTTGTAGAAAATGAGATGTTTTGATCAACACCAAGGACGTTTATATTTTACTAAGAGTAGGATTTAAGCAATTTCGGATTTCGCGTAAATCTGTTCCCTGTTTATATCTAAGTCATAGATTTTTCAAGACAAGTGCTAGCGTGATATGTGTCCATGGCTCTACCGGATTATTTGGTCCGTTAATAACCATTGTGTTGAACTTGTAATTTAAAATATATATCAATATGTGTTGAATCGATAATATTATATTTGATGATAATCGATAAATGAACACGTAAGCCTACAGTAGACCTATATTTATAACTGACAAATAACTAACGTCCCAGATAAAACTATACCACACAATATTGTAAAACTTTTTTCACGTTTTCCGCTTCTCACCACCTGTCCAGGAAGGGGTAAGGTAAAAATGTTTAGGAAATGTACTCACATTTGCCTGTATAAAGAGTGGGAGGAATAAATTTAAGGGTGACCTGGTGGTCTAGGGGTAAGGTGTCAAGACTTCTGTGCTGAAGGCGGGGTTCAATCCTCGGTCACGGCACAGATTTATCTGATTTCCAAACCCTTCCTTCACCTCTGCAAGACATCTTGTGAATGTGGGGAATGCCAGGCCTCCGCCGTGGTTCGGATCACACGTTAAACTGTAGGTTCCTCTATTTCATCTCACAATCACCCTACCATTACACATTAGCGTAAGTGCGTATAACCCGAACGGGTAGTAAGACGTGGTGCAAATAGCTAATATAAAATAAATTTAAGTAAAACGAACATTAGTTGCAAGACTTTTACTCTGTAACCAGCACCGACGGGCTTCATTCTAGTCTTGTCTGTGTTTGCCGATGACGAGGAGGTACGAGGTTCGAATCCCATCTTGTGAATATTAAGCTGGTAGAGCGGAGCGGGAAGTAATATGCGGAACACGGTATCTTGGTACACTGAAACGTCACCATTTTGTGGCGGCAGCACTGACGTAACATTCGTTTGTTTATGTCCCCCTCCCACTAGCGCGCCAAACGGAGCAACGTGGTATCACATTATCACTCCAGTAGCTTAACTTTGAAGAAGAGGAAAATCTAAACGTAGAGACCAATATAGATGATATACAAACAACAACAACAAAAAAGAAGAGAGAGAGAGAGAAAAAAGAAATCGTTTTGGAGGGCGAAAAGGAAATGATTATGCTTTTGAGGTCTAAATGGACGAAGGATTAGGAGTCCGTGAGGCAGAAATAGCAATTTCGTCGGCCATTGATGTGCAATCGGCGCCTCAGTTAATATCTGTCCCTTTCTTCCGCCGATTCCTAGCCTTCCTCTCCCTGTACTCCCCCCTTCCCCCTCCCTTCCTTCCCCCCCCCCTCTCAGCCTCTCGTGGACTAAGTAAAGCAATAGAAAGGCTTTGACGAGGAATCGTACAAGCTGGGTTAGGATATAACAACGGTAAATAGAGGGAAAAAAAAGAGACGAATTTGAACCGATTAAATACACGTTTCAGGCTAGATACATAAAAAAGTAATCATTCATTACTCTTTTTTTTTTTTCACTCTGGCGTAGAAAAAAAAAAATTGATGGGACAAAAATACATTTCAATAAAATAGAGTTTGTAGGATCTAACTTCTCTTTTAGTTTTTTTCTCCTCTCGATAAAAGCATTCCCGAAATTCCTCTTCTCTATAAACGCATAAAGTTGAATCTCGTATATACGTACAAGGAGAGCATTTGGTTGTCGTTTCTTTCCGATGGGCATTAATTAAATTAGAATTTGGACAGGAGTGGATTGGATTAAACGTGTAGCTTTAATACAGTCAAACTTTCATTAAAAAAATATATTTATCTGATAGGTAGAAAATTTGTTAGATCTACTTTCACTAGTTCACAACTTGGATAATATGATTTGCAGCAATCATCTTTGATTGATATTATCAACAAATATAAAATAACACTTATAATAATATGTAAACTGTTTTCAATGATTACCGCGAAAAATATATATGTTTGAATTTCCTGAAATGTTCTTCTTATGAAAATGGGACTTTTATCTTCATTTTGCCAAATAACTTAATTGACTTTAGAGAAACTCTATCCTTCAGACTACCGTACCCTGTTCATTTCAATTTAGTCCTAACACGCTTACGTTGAAATTAAATAATTAAATACCGACTTCATCTAAGGATATCCTCTCATATTAGACTAGCCCCCTGCTGACGAGGAGATTAGCGTTCGAATCTCAGTCGGGTCTACCAGGGTTCGTTTTCCCTAAAGGTTTTCCTAATTTCCTTCCATGAAAATGAAAATGCTTTTTTCTTCATTCCCACACCATTAGAAGAATTATCATATATGTGTATAGACCAAATAGATAGAGATACAGTGATAAACACATTGATAATGTATTGTTAGGAAAGCATATATGACAATATTTATATTTGTGTTTACTAAAAGGTGAATGAAGGTTACTTTTTTAAATGCAAAGCAAAATCGAAGCTAACCTTGAAGCTTGTGAAGTAAAGTTGGAGCTGAAGTCGAAGATCATGTTTATGTTTTGTAAATTGTTTCTTGGTAAATATTTTAAAATAATAAAAAAGCATGGTATATCATATTATGATGACATATATGAATATAAATGGGGTTTTCTGTTAGCATATGCCATTCTCATTAATGATAGAGAGGGCTGTAACATCCAGTTCAGTCGCCTGTATGTAGACTATTCGCCGCTCTGGTGGCATAGGGGGTTGCCTACATCATAGGGTGTTGTCTACACATGATAACCACTATGAGATGACGTGATGAAAGTGAATATGAGAGTGTGGGCCAGTGGGTGTCTTAAACATAACTTAAACTTAATTTACCAACCCTTGGTGACCGTTGGGATAATTCCCCTTAAGAAGAAAAAAATACTCAAGGGAACCAACCGTGAACCGAAGCCGGGAAACCTAGGTTTATAGCCAGCTGCACTTACCACCATGGGGCCAAATGGAACGACAGTATTTAAGTTATCTGAGAGTTTGTGATTGTATTTGGTCACGCCTATCTAACTGACGATTTGCACACGTCCATCACAGATTCTGTCTTAAAATATGAGCAAAGAATGACCCAGGTAATGGGATGACTCCTAGCTAACTCAGTGGTTAGAACATTGGAGTGTTTTTTTATTTTTTATTTCCATATCTAATATTTGTTCAGTGTTTTATTTCATGATATATCAGTAGTGATGACCTAAAGATCTCATTTTATAGGTATTGATAGTACTTATCTATCAAAAGACTACGTACTGAAAGCCTTACTTTACATTCATTACTGGTGACCTGGTGGTCTAAGAGTAAGGTGTCAGACTTCTATGCTGGCGGCCGGGGTTCAATCCTCGGTCCCGGCACAGATTTATCTGATTTCCAAACCCTTCCTTCACCTCTGACAAGTTATCTTGTGAATGTGGGGAATGCCAGGCCTCCACCGTGGTTCGGATTCCACGTTAAACTGTAGGTCCTCCATTTCATCTCACAATCACCCTACCATTACACATTAGCGTAAGAGCGTATACCCCGAACGGTTAGTAAGACGCGGTGCTAATAATAATAATAATAATAATAATAATAATAATAATACATTCATTACTGTTTTCAGCCTATGGCATGTCAATTTTTTTTTATTCAAGCCATATATTTTTCCACTACCGGCCTGCTAGGTCTGTCTTAGCTTCATATGCCTTATAAACTAACTTAAGACTTAAGACAGGCACAACATCCAGTCCCCGGTTGTTAATTTATCACTATGAAAGCGTAAGCCCATTCACTAATGATACATATTGGCCATGCTAGAAACCGAACCCGGTACCCTAAGCTCAGTATATACAACGTGTTTCTAAAACATTGCATCAAACTTTGACAGGCTATTCCTTGAGTGAAAATAGAATAATTCACATCAGCAACCTAGGGTCCATCTTGAATATTAAGGGTGGTATACACCCCTAAACATAGAGCTAAAAACGACTATTGTGTGAAATATTATGAAAACTGATTAAGGTATTACAACGAATCTTTGTATACTACTTATTGAAACCTTGATCATTAATAAACTAAATGTGCTGTTACCGTTACCCACCCCCATCATGTAAAAAAGGGGGTTTGTAACACTTTTTTCTACAATAAAATATGTCAGAGTAATTATTACTAATTTTGACTTAATATTACAAAACAAGGATTAAAAATTAACAAAAAAAGATGCCTTGGAGAAACTGTCTAGCTTTTTCCGTTTTCGAGATAATCACACAAGTTTGAGCTCAGAGACAAGTGTAAATGCCTGCCAGGTAGGCAGCCTGTATAGCTGTGTTACTTCGCACTGCAGTCGTTAAACCATTTTTACTGGCACGTGTGACTATGTATCACGTAAATTTGGTAAACAAGGCTGGTTTGTGTGTAATTATGGAGAGACTCGGATACTTTTCCTTCTTCATAAGCTCAGATGTGTTGCTAGTTATCACATTAGTAAGTTATGCTTACACAGTTCACACTTGGGTGGGATTTTAATCATTACATTCACTGGAGTATTGAAAGCTAAATTAAGAAATACTAACCGTAGTTCTTGTATGTTTTAATTCCTAGCTTCAAGAGCAGATTCATAGCAAGTGTTCAAAATAGTGGCTCCTAACGTCATCGCAATAATTGAGGTGGCGTATCAATGACTGGCGTTATCTTTCGAAAACACGTGGTGTTTCTTGAACTTTATCACATTCAGCACTTAGCCTGACTAACAGGTCTTCCTCGGATTCAATGGCTGTCTCTTACACCAAAGCTTTGAAAAAGACCCACATAAAGAAGTCTAACGGATTAAGGTAAGGAGAGCGTGGTGGCTACGCAACAGCTATACTGGTTGCCTACCTGGCAGGAATTAACACTTGTCTTTGAAATCAAACATGCACGATTATCTCGGAAACTGGGAAAAATAGACAGTTTCTCCAAGATACCTTTTTTTGTTAATTTTAATCCTTGTTTTGTAATATTAAGTCAAAATTAGTAATAATTACTCTGACACATTTTATTGCAGAAAAAAGTGTTACAACCCCCCCTTTTTTACATCATGGGGGTGGGTTACGGTAACAGCACATTTAGTTTATTAATGATCAAGGTTTCAATAAGTAGTATACAAAGATTCGTTGTAATACCTTAATCAGTTTTCATAATATTTCACACAATAGTCGTTTTTAGCTCTATGTTTGGGGGTGTATACCACCCTTAATATTCAAGATGGACCCTAGGTTGCTGATGTGAATTATTCTATTTTCACCCAAGGAATAGCCTGTCAAAGTTTGATGCAATGTTTTAGAAACACGTTGTATAGAGGCTCTCGACTGAACTAAGGTGTCGGATACGTATTGAAAGCGTAAAGGCCAAATTAGTTTACCTACTTAGGAGAATATCAGAAGAAGTGTACAGGGTAGGTGTATTGTAGAGAATGACGTCATACTTTACAATCACCCGCGCTCTTAAACTCAGAGTCCGCCGTGTGTGTGTGGCTCTAGAGGGCAGGTCACGTGGTCTTGCTCTCTGGCTTCCTTGCGATCGGAATAACAGTTCAAAGGATTTTAGTCACCAAGTAATAAACGTTCAATAATCTGGCATCGAACATTGTTCCTTATTAACCAGGGTTTATAACTAGAATAAGTACGCTTCTAGTAAGTAACCAAGTGGTTAAAATGTGTAATGAACAACGGAACAAACAAGAATAAGGTAACAAGAAACCAAAGAAAGAACAAGGAAGGTTTCAGTATTAAAGGGCTACATATATTCGTGCGCCTTTGATACGAGTGTTTTCCTCCCTTGTACACTGTCGATATTCTCAGCTATCAAAAGCAAGGCTATAGGCGGGGAGGGGGTTTTCAGGCCCCCTGCGCAATTTTATGAAAAAAAGAATATATGGCTTTATTTGTGGTTCAAACAATATCAAAATTAAGATACAAATACAAATTAGGGGGCTGTGTTACTATAAAAAGCACTTCGGAGAGCTTTTAGAGGTGTTTAATATTTAGAAATTTTCCTAGCCTTCGGCATTTTGGGGGTTATTTTACCATAACAAAAAACATTTAACAGAGCTTCAAAAAGTGTTTAATATTTAGACATTTTCCAAGTCTTCGGCAGCTAGGGGGTTATTTTACCATGAAAAAAAAATCACTTCAGAGAGCTTCTAGACTTGTTTATCATTTAAAATGTTTTCTAGCTTCCAGCAATTGGGGGATGTACAACCCAAAACCCCCCTCCCCCTGAAATTATTGACTGGCTACGGCCTTGATCAAAAGTTACACGTGACTTTAACGTGCGATTAAGTGAAAGTATATCTAGTAGTTATTCTAGCCATCAGATAACTCTTCCTAAGAAAACTGGACTGTATAACTGTATTAATTCCCTTCCTCTCCCGACTGTAGGGGCTGTACCAAGTGTTGTGAAAGACGAACAGATCCATCCAAGTAACGAGAAGACAAAGTTGTTCGGTTGGTGGAGGGGTGATGGGTGGGAGGTAGAGATTGTTTAGGTGGGGGGGGGGGGGGGGGTGAGTGAGAAAGATACAGGGAGGGAGTGGGAGGTTTTATCTGCTGTGACTGATGAGCGTTCGTGAGGCTGAGTAATTGCTTAGTTAGCAGCGTCTTGAGACAATTAAGTAACGCACCGCGCAATAAACTTTACAACAACGTTGCGGCCTCTTCTTGTACGCCGTGCTGCTACATCTTCGAGTACACTCCGTGACAAAGGTACTGGACTTTTGTGTCACTTTTCAGGGTGAAGAAGGGGGGGGGAAGATAGAAAGACATGTTCGGGAAAACAGTATTCGTCTCAGAGAACATATCGACCCTTTTAACTACAGTCCGATTCTCATAGGATTGGCCTTATCCAACAGTTGGAAGAGTCACCGGGTCTACTTTCACGTAACCCGCTTCGGTGGTCACAAGGTTTAAGGCATCACTCTCGCAATAGATTGGCTGCTGATGATGGGCAGATTGGGATTGGAATCCCGGTTGGGTATACTGAGGGTGGTTTTCCCTACATTACTTTCCACTCTCCCTCCACGCAAATGCGGGTACACTTCGTATAAATTAAATCTTCCTTGTCCCTAACACATTAGTGCAATTAGTACATATACGTTTAAACTGAACAGGTGGTAAGACGGGGTGCTAAAAATAAATTTTCGTCAATTCATATGATTTTCATCTATCATTTTTGATAGATATTATTAATGCCTATATAATACCAATAATAATAATAATAATAATAATGTAAAACGTTATTAATTTTGACAGAAAAAAAAGTTTTATTTTATTTTAAAATATCTTTTCTATGGAAATTGAATTGTAATTCTATTTTTAACTCAAAGTCTCAGTAGTGTAGTCGAGGATCGGTTAGAGAGAGACGTCATCACCTTTTTTTTTTAACATATGCTCCTTATCACACCTACTTTCCCTTTTTTTTTCACATCAAAAATGAAAAGGGAAAGTTTGGAAATCTCATATTATTTTACTAAAAGCTAATAATATATTATTTTTATCACTACATCTTACTATCTGTTCAGATTATACACATGTACTAGCTAGACTAATATGTTAGGGATGATGAAGGTTGGATTTAGAATAAATGTAGGGTGACCTGCTGGTCTAGGGGTAAGGTGTCAGACTTCTGTGTTGGGGGTCCGGGGTTCAATACTCGGTCCCGGCACAGATTTATCTGATTGCCAAACCCTTCCTTCATCTCTGACAAGACATCTTGTGAATGTGTGGAATTCCAGGCCTCCACCGTGGTTCGGATTCCACGTTAAACTGTAGGTCCTTCATTTCATCTCACAATCACCCTACCATTACACATTAGCGTAAAGTGCGTATAACCCGAACGGGTAGTAAGACGCGGTGCTAATAATAATAATAATAATAGTAATAGAATAAATGTACCTGCATTTGCATGCAAGGCTAGTGGAAAACAAATTGGGGAAAACCTTCCAGCCGTAGGACCAACCACAGTAAAATATTTCCATCTTAGGCTATTCAGCCTATTGAGAGAGTCGCACCTTAGACCATGTATTCCCAAACATTTTTAGATCAAAGAAGCCCTACACCAGAAAAAAAAAACATTTTGGAGACCTCACAAAAAAAAATCCTACACTAATATTATGAACAGAAAATAATGATGGCTAGATTTTACAAGAATACAATTATAGCACAAACGGAAAAGATCACATATTATGGATAAACATTTAGCAAATTCCCAATATTTTGATTTGAAAAAAGAGTCAATACTAATTATAGATTATATTTTATAGCATGAAAAACAAATTGATAATATTCTAAAACCCCTCGTGGAGCCTGAGAGGAATATGGTGGAGCCACCATTTTAAAAACGCCACCTAAGACTATATACGCTCACAGAAGCGAGTTATCAGCTAAGTCACTCAACAAATGTATTTAGGATTAGAATATCTCTGATATAGTTGGCTGAATGATTTCTTGACAAGACCCTCGCTTACAAAGGCGCAAAGAATCTAGGGGCGCATCCAAAAATATCGTGTCAGAAACCTAGGAAATGGAGGAAAGGGATGAGAGCTAGGAGGGACAAGGTGAGGGATGAAAGGGTGAGAATGAGAGAGAATGAAGGAGAAACCTTTGCAGGATAGGATAGAGAAGGGGAGATTGAGGTGGTATGTTCATGTGAGTAGGATTACAAGGAGGATGCTTGGTAAGAAGCCAAGAGGAAGATACAGGGACTGGTGGAGAGGAGTGGATTGGGCCAGTGTGGAGGAAGAAAGGTGGTGTAAAGGGGGGGTACAAGTAAATGGAGAGGCCTATGTTCGAGACAGACCCCGCTAGTGGTAAGAAATTGTGAATTATGATTAAATAATTTAACAATTATTTCTAAATAAAGAAACAACATAGATATTTATATAACATTAAGAATATATTTTAAATATTGATAAACAACATTGTCATTAATGGTTTTATGACATTCGGTGTCACTTTTGTCGGCGAAGCACTTTTATATTCGATTAAATGCTTCCGAAAATATTAAGAGAAAAGTAAGTTAAGGAGTTATATTATGTTCGCAGACACGGATTAAGGGGGTCGCCCCTAATTTTTTATTAGTCATATTCATTTTTATTTCTTCGCTTGGTATTTTGCCACTCTATTATTATTATTATTATTATTATTATTATTATTTTATGTCACGCGGGGGGTGTGCAGGGTGTCATCTAGGTCACATGAAACCTTTGCGTGGCCTTGGCTGGGGGAAGTCAGTGAGCATTCCCAACCGAGTGCATTAAGGTGAGAGTGGAAGGGAACGAGATAAAAAAAAAAGTAGTGTTATTTTAATTTTTATAACATTTTTTTAAAAAATAAATCAAATATTTCTTCAGTAAAAACCTAGAGTTTAATTTTCTTCCCACGGTAACATCAACAGTTGTTGAATATCTTTCAAGGGTTTCCTGGAATTTAATGACAATGGTTTCTTTTTATTTAAAAAGTTTGTCATTTAGTGCCGCTATACTCGTGACAGATATTCAACAAATGTTGAGGTCACCACGAGAAGAAAATTAAACTCTTATGTTTCTACTGGAGTAATATTTTATTTATTTTGGTAAAAAAAAAATATACAAGCCAACAACCGGGGGATGCTTGGATCAAGGTGCCAGTCTGATCTTGTCTGGTTTGCAGGTGACAAGGAAGGTTGCGGATTGTATTCCGGCCAGGTGTCCTGGAGTGTTTTTTCTCCTTAATAATTTTCTTCTTTTCCTCCACGTAAATGAAAGTGTACTTCCTCGAAAATTCTACGTACATAACCTTTATTCAATTGTTATTATTATTAGCACCGCGTCTTACTACCCATTCGGGTTATACTCACTTACGCTAATGTGTAATGGTAGGGTGATTGTGAGATGAAATGGAGGACCTACAGTTTAACGTGGGATCCGAACAATGGATGGAGGCCTGGCATTCCCCACATTCACAAGTTGTGATTAATACACGTCTTGTCTGAGGTGAAGGAAGGGTTTGGTAATCAGATAAATCTGTGCCGGGACCAAGGATTGAACCCGGCCGCCAGCACAGAAGTCTGACACCTTACCCCTAGACCACCAGGTCACCTTTTTATTTAATTGGGATGGAAGAAATAAACGCTATACAATTAAGTATCTATGAAGGGTGAAGTTTGAGGGTGAATGATTATAACAGAAATCAGCACCAACTGAGTCATATTCGAATAAGTTGGAAAATGACACCTGGACACGGGAATAGAACCAGGAACTTTTGACTTGGCGCTTCAAAGAGGTATTCACACGTCCATCACAGACTCTGCCTTTAATATCAGTGAAGAATGACCCTGAGCACGGGATGAGATCCCTGGTTAGTGCGTCAATGCCCGAACACTGAGCTATGTCAAAGGTCCCTGGTTTGATTCCCGTGTTCAGATGTTAGCTTTTATTTTATTCAAATTTATTCAATTAGTTTGAGTAGGCGGATAGCCCCCAGTGGGTAATTAAAGATCATTCCCCAGTCCAAATCCTATTTTCCTATTTTATATCTCTGGAGGTTTTAGAATCGTCCAAAACAAAATATTACCCAGTTTAGAACTCTCGATGACTCCCCCCCCCCTCCCCCCCCCCGCTTTTTAAAGATCATTCCCTTGTCCAAAACCTGTTTTCTATCCCCAGAGATTTATTGGACGGTCCAAACCAAAAATATTACCCATATGAGTAACTTCCCTAAAAATTCTCGATGACTCCCTCACCTTTCCTGTTCGATAATCCCCAGAGGTCTTTTAGACAGTTCAAACCCAAATTTTACACAAATGAGGACCTTAAACCTCGATGACTCCCCCACCTTAAATAAAGCGTCTCTGGCCATTTCTGGACCCCCCCCCCTCCTGCCCTTTCCACGAGGGACCAAAAAACTAGACCCCCCCCTCCCCTCCCAGGCAAAGAAAGTGGAGGAAGAGGAAGTTAGTTGTGAAGATGTCTCGTGTTAAAAGTTCAAGGAAATATACCATCAACGCTTAGGAGCTCAGGAGAGTGAAGGAGGTATAACTTGTTGTGACGATACTCTGGGGGGAGGAACTAGGAAGATGGAACAACTTGCGACGGTTCTCTTAATAGTAGTTAAATTGGGGTCATTACATCACTGGCCTTCTCGCTAAGAAGATAAACGGGGATGAGGGGGTCAAGGCGGGGTAGGGGGGGAGCAAGACTTGGCAAAAAGTACAATACGATACTTCGAACAAGTGGACTAATTAAGGACGCCGCCTACTTGAAGAACGTTATCCTCACACTGCGGTAATATAAAAAAATTAGAATGGCAATTCCGAAGCTTCCAAAACCGTTAAAACAAATATAATTTATTTTTAAATGTCCTGTTGTGACCATGTTTTAACCCGATTGGTAAAATGGTTTTGGCTTTGGGCCGAAATAAAAGAGAAGGCATCACTAAAACTATTTTGTTTTAGGTTTAAGAGGGTCATCAAACGTTTACATTTATCAAAATATCTAGTTCGCGATTATTTTGAAAGACGCAATACTTCTCTCTCCGAAAAGGCCAGAGAAAGTAAAAAAAAAAAAGAACGAACACATTATTTTTTTTGTAGACTTTACATTTAACAATCAAAATTTCACAGTATCAGACTCCAAGATCAAATAACTCGTCCGAACGTCTCGACTTATGTCTTCCTCTATCCATGTAGTCTTTTTGTTTTTCTTGTTCGTTTCGTTTTGTTCTTCACCTTCCATCCTTCTCCCCTCCCGCCGTTCTACTCGTCCCTAGAGTGGACTACAAATGGCGGAAGCCTGGGTTTCAGGTCGTCAAAGATTATCTGAGATCACGCACTATCAGCCAGAAAAGTTGGCTCTCTATCAGGGAAATGGAAGGAACGGAAAGACCAGTTGGGCGATAAAAGAAAGAACGTCTTTATTCCCCCTTCCCCATCAACCTCCCCTCCTGCCTCCATATCCTTCCGCGTATACATTCTGTTTTGTTTTTTTCCCTTTATTCATCCTATTTTTTCACTTTTATAAAAGGCGGGCAGTGTATGAATGTGTATTCGATTTAACAAATATCCAAACATTTGTCTAGAGCTGTGTGATTAGCATTTCACTTGGCATTGATGAGAGGTCGAGGGTTCGAATTCCGGCCGAATGCACTTTTAAGAGGGTGGGATTTTATCGTGGTGTTTTTATGTTAAGGTGGGAGAATAGGGAACGTGAGTTAGAGGAAGTATTTTTTGCAGTTTTTATAGCAACACTTTTTTTTGTCCAAAAATAAATAAAATCTTGCTCCGATAGAAACATAGGGTTTTATTTTCTTCACGTGGTGGTATCAACAACTGTTGAATATAATAATAATAATAATAATAATAATTGACTTTAATGGCGAAGTTAAGGCTACCGCCTTTTCTTACACTTAACCAACTGTTTAGGGTGTGTTGGAATTTAATAACAACTGTTTATATTCATTTAAAAAGTTTGTATTTTGATGCCGCTATATTTATGACAGATATTCAACAATTGTTGATATTACCATGTAAAAAAATTATGCTACATGTTTCTACTGGAGCCATATTTTATTTTGGATGAAATATGTTTTGCTATAAAAACTGCAAAAATTCTGATTTTTTCTTGCGTTCCCTACATTCCACCTTAACGAATCAAAACATGTTTAAACAGATATATAAACATATAAACAAATCAGTAATAATTATGTGTTGTGATATTTAGACAGAAACATTTTATCAAATAATCTCACAAAACATTTCAACGATGGTCAAAATGAGGTTACAACGATGTTTTATTTTTGAAAACATTGTGCCTCTTAGCTATCCTAAACTGTTTACTATCCTAGAATGTTAGAAGTTATTTTGTTGACTTAGTCCCATAATGGTAAGGGGAGTTATTAACTTATTTACTGAAAGTGTTGTGACGTGTTCGAGCGGTTCTGATAGAGTAAGGTAGCCAAAGAAGCATATAATTAAAAACTAACATACTAAGCTGGAAAAAGAACATTTTATTGTGCATATCTCATTACAAATATATAGTTTACATATTGTATGTATCAGTCAGATGGGGTTTTATTAAAATATGACATGAGTTAGCGCAATTTTGCATAGCAATTAATTGTTTCAAAAAAATAACCAAGCATAACGCAAGATTATTTTGCTAATATAAGGCAAACCTAGGCAAATGTTGTGTTAATGAACTATATCAAACAGTGATCCTTAAGGGGGCCACCTCGGTAAGTGATAAATTGCCGCAAAGACTTTTCAGCTCTATCGCAATATTTTAATTCTACAATGCGTTATTTTAAAATATGGTTCATACCAAAATTAAGTCTTAAAACTTCCAACAAGACTTTTTTTTCCTTAGCAACCTATAGTTTGAGTTTTATTAATAGAAAATATTTGTGAAAATACAGGGTGTTTCAATGGCAGGTCCAACTTTTTAAATTCGTATCTCTATCGTTTGAATTAATAAATAAGCCTGGTAACGTAAATAAGTGTAAATGAGGGCCTAGTAGTGGGATATCGACTTACCATCACATCAAGTGCTGAATGTGTCCTCCCTCGTCTTCAAGACACGCTTCACCATGTTTTCTGAAACATGCCTACTCCGATATTGTTTATTTCGGTCGGGATGTCCACCCGGATATCCTGAATGGTTTGTGGTCTGTTTTTATAAGCTCTCCCTTTAGATGGCACTACAAGAAGTAATTAGTAATCCGCTGATGTCAAGTCAGGTGACCTGAAGGACCACAGGCTTTTGGAGGTAACATGGTCCACTAAGAAGCTGTTGATGAGCACCACGGACTCACTGGAGGGATGGTAGGTGACAACATCCTGCTATAAGTTCCCCTGAGTAAGCTCTATGTCACCTAGTTGCTCCACGAAGAAGCTGTTGATGAGCACCACGGACTCACTGGAGGGGTGGTAGGTGACAACATCCTGCTATAAGTTCCCTGAGTAAGCTCTATGTCACCTAGTTGCTCCACGAAGAAGCTGTTGATGAGCACCACGGACTCACTGGAGGAGTGGTAGGTGACAACATCCTGCTATAAGTTCCCCTGAGTATGCTCTATGTCACCTAGTTGCTCCACGAAGAAGCTGTTGATGAGCACCACGGACTCACTGGAGGGGTGGTAGGTGACAACATCCTGCTATAAGTTCCCCTGAGTAAGCTCTATGTCACCTAGTTGGTACAAGCTTCATCGGTAAACCATGTCATCATCAATATTACTGGGTTTCTTTCCGCGAAGTTTGTTATCCCATTTACTGCGGCTTCGCGTCGAGTGGTTTTGTCTCGTCGAAGTCCAGTTTCCGGGCGACGGTGGTTGTCAGTCGTCGATCCCGTGGGTCCAGTGGATGGGGGTAAGGAAGGGAGATGGGGGAGAAAACATAGGCGGGTTCCGGGGTGGTCAGCGTTTGTAAATGGTAGCCCTCAGGACTAAAAGGGGAAATTGGAGTAGGTGGGGGTCGGATGGTCGGTGTGGGGGAAAGTCGAGGGGAGGAATTATTTACTCTCGGAGATCCTGGAGTGGAGTGTTGCCGTTCGGAGGTCTGGTGGCTGCAGTAGTAGATGGGTCCATGGGTAGAGTACTGTTTGATGGTTGTTGTCTTCTTTAGAGTCTTATGTCGATGGGCCTTGCCGGCGCGGTGGGTGTATCCCATCCCGTGGGGTCGCTGTCGAAAAGGATGAACAGGTTGGAGGGTGGGAGGACAGAGTCCCGGCAACACGGAGTCGCGGTGGGAGGCAAAGGAACGTCCCGGCAACACGGAGTCGCGGTGGGAGGCAAGGAACGTCCCGGCAACACGAAGTCGCGGTGGGAGGTGCAGGAACAGTCCCGGCAACACGAAGTCGCGGTGGGAGGTAAGGGGTAGTCGGGAAGGATAGGTGAGTGACGATGAAATGCTCTTTTCAAACGAATAAAGATGGTTTATTATGCTTATTGCATAAATGTGGTTCTCCAAGGTTGGGTCACCACTGACTCTGCTCCAGAAATCACCGTGTTATATACCCTCCACTACTGCCTGGCCTTGTCCAATCAGAGAAAAGGGAGCTTCCCATTGGTTCGGAAAAACGAAAGTGCTATTGGCCGCCAAGCGAGCCAATAGGAAGAAGGGAGTTGATTATAGAGGTAAGAGCGTCACGGACGGCTCAGACAACATGGACTGTGGGCCGGCAGTAGGGAGGGAGGGTGAAGCGGCCGGTGCAAGTGCGAAGGAAAGAAGGCTGCCTGAACAGGGAGGCACATCAATCCCCCACACTGGCTTGCGCACTTGCACACGGGTGACCTCTGGTCTACATAAATTTTACATCAACAAATTATTTACATCTTACATATATCTTAGGGCTAATTTAATACTAATTTTAACATTGATTAGATTCAATAGTTCTGATGGACACAGAGAAAAAAAGAAAACGTAAATATATGACAAATAATTAATAATAACGAAAATACACTATGGCCCTTTTTAGGGCCAAAACTATACAGTAAATAAGACGGCCCTTTCTAGGGCCAACAAGTTATCGCACATAATCAGCCCTTTTTAGGGCCACACTTTGACAGTGTTTACTGAGTGGGGTAGCCACAGTGGGTGTGATTTTCACCACGCACCGTGAGGTTGGCGTCACGCACTTGGTTGTGGAACTACGCACCATTATGTTCACGTCACGCACTTGGTTGTGTAACCACGCACCATTATGTTCACGTCACGCACTTGGTTGTGTAACCACGCACCATTATGTTCACGTCACGCACTGGGTTGAGGGACCACGCCCTGTGTTGGCGCACCCACGCATCGTTTTACGCATCCCGCATTGGTTGTTGTGACCACGCACTGTGTCACGCACGGCGCTTGAGTAGCCGGGTACCCGGGTCTTTGGCCTCACCCTGTCTTGGGAGGGATTGGAGGTCGTCGAGGTCGCAGTCTGGTACTCCATCCAGAACTATTTGGTAGGGGAGGGTCCAGTCCTTTTGTTCCCTCGGTGTTATTGGGTGCGGGGTCCATGGTTGTGAGTAGTTTGGGTAGCTGCGGTTTCCCGGTGTTTTCACCAGGGGGTGCAGGACGTAGTTGTCCCCTGTGTATTTTCTTGGATCGACCATTTGGGTAGGTAACCCAGTAGACCCCTCCTCTTCGTTTGCTCACCGGGTAGGGTCCTTCCCATTTGGGGGCAAAGCCGGCGTAGTAGGCCTCTGTTGCGTTAGAGAGGGGTTGGGTGCGGACCAGTACCAAATCACCGTTTTGAAAGGGTTGGGCGGCCCGTGCTGGAGGGTGGGTGTACCGTTGTTGGTAATTGGCTTGATTGACTCGTGCCTGTTCTTCTCTTTGGAGGGCTCCTTGGCTAGGGCTCTCGTTGTCTTCCTGCTCTCGTACTGGGGTTTCAAATCTCCACTCCCCGGGCCTGTATAGCGTTCGGCCAAGTAGTAGTTCACTCGGAGACATTCCGGTGGCCCCATTCTTGCGGCATCGTAGATTGAAGGCGATCATAGGCAGGAAGGTATCCCATTCTCGATGATTCTCCGAGATTTGGAGTCGGATTCCCTTCTTTAGTTCCTGGTTCCTTCTTTCCGTGGGGTTGGCTTGGGGGTGGTAGATTGGGGTTGTCCAGGCTTCGACATCCCACTTTTGACAGGCGTTCGCCCAAGCTCGGCTAATGAACTGTGGACCATTGTCGGACAGGAGATGTTTTGGATATCCCCATCGTGGGAAGAATTGTTGTTCCATCGTCTGGATTATCTGTCTGACCTCTGTTGACGCGAGTGGAAATACTTCTACCCATCTTGAGAAGAGATCCGTAATCACTAGGATGAACTTCTTTCCTCTGCGACTTCGGGGGTATGGCCCCATGAGGTCTAAGGCTACCACTTTCCAGGGGCGTTGTGGTTGACGGGGTCTTAGTGGCTCTGCCCCTTGATACCCCCCGGTCTTACGACAGGCACAGAGCATGCAGTTTCGAACGTAGTTGTTGACTTCCGTTCGGAGGCCTTTCCAGGTGTAGCCTCGCTGAATGGCTCGTGTCGTTTCGTCTTCTCCCGGGTGCCCTGCCTGAGGGTGGTCGTGGTATGTCCAAATAACCTGTTGTCGGATTTGAGTTGGAACGATGAGTTTCCATGGTCCTTCCCTTTCTTCGCGTCTCCAGATATTGTCTCCCTTGACATAGTGCTCATCCCAGAACCGAGCGTCGGTTGTTTTGGTGGGTGGTCGAGTTTGGGTATCCAGAGCCTTCCAACGGTTAACTTGAGTTTGGATCTCTGTATCCTGTCTTTGTTCCGTCTTGACTAGCTCATGTAGAGGTGCATCTTGATTCTGTAGGACTAGTAGTGCATCGGGTTCGGGTGGTGCTAGTCCTGTGACCGAGGGCGGGGTCATCCGGTCCCAGTCTTGAGTCTCTGAACTGGTGTTCTCGCTGTCGGGTTGGCGTGATAACGCGTCAGGTAGATCGTTCTGTTTTCCCGGGCAGTGTTACAGGGAAAATTGAAACTCTTGGAGCAAGAGTGCCCATCTCGTCAGCTTGGTCCGTTGGTCTTTCATCGTGTTCAGCCAGGTGAGAGCTCGGTTATCCGTGCGTAGTATGAAAGGTTTATCTTCCAGGTAATGTCTATACCTCTTGATGGCCCAGACGATAGCGAGGCACTCCTGCTCGTTGCTATGGTACCGTTGCTCTGTAGGGGTTAGCTTCGTGCTGGCATGGCTGATGATTCGTTTGCCCGCATCATCTTCTTGGTACAGTACTGCCCCTAGTCCAATCCCGCTAGCGTCAGTTTGTAGGGTAAAGGTTCGTGATGGATCGGGACGACTTAAGGGTGGTAGGTCTCTGAAGGCTTCTTTGAGTGTGTGTAGAGCGGTTTCTGTTTGGGAGTTCCACATCCACCGGGATTTGGTTCTTAGAAGTTCGGTGAGAGGTGCTGTTAGTTCCGCCATTTGGGGCACGAATTCTCGTAACCAGTTGCAGAGGCCCAGTAGTTGTCGGAGCTGTTTACGGTTTCTTGGTGTTGGGGCTTCCGTGATTGCTTTGATCGTCTGTGGTTGTGGGGCGTTTCCTTGGCTAGAAACGATATGGCCAAGGTATTCCAACTCAGTCTTGCCGAACTGGCATTTTTCCAGATTGCAGGTCAGTTGGTGGAGCTCAAATCTTTCTAAAACCTTGCTCAAGTGGTTGAGGTGCTCATCCCATGTCTTTGAGTAGATTATCACGTCGTCAAGGTAGGCGAAACAGAACTGGCCGGTGTACCCTGCTAACACTTCTTGACTCATCAGTCGCTGAAAAGTACTCGGGGCTCCCTTTAATCCGAAAGGCATAACTGTAAATTGCAAGGTTTCTCCGTTGGGCGTGGTGAAAGCAGTCAGGGGTTTGGAATCGGGGTGTAAGGGAATCTGCCAGTACCCTGATTTCATATCGAGGGTGGTAAATATTTCTGCGTCTCCCAAATCTCGAAGAGTGTCATGTACGTTGACAGCGGGGGGAGTGACATCGATAGTGGCGGTGTTCAGTTGTCGGAAATCAATGCAGAAACGGGGAGTTTTGTCCTTTTTTTCCACAATTACAATGGGTGAATTGTATTCAGAGTTTCCGGGTTCTATTATCCCTGGGCTTTCATCTCCTGAACCTGGTCTTCAATTAGCGCGTTTTTCGCAGGGGAATAGCGGTAAGGCCGTACCATAATCCGTTGGTTGTCCTTGAGTCGAATTTGATGGTTGATGCTGCGTGTTCTTCGCAGAGGTCCCTGAGTGTTGAAAACGGCTCGGTGTTGGTCTAGTAGTCTAAGGAGTTGTTCTTGACGTTCTATTGGGGCGTGTTGTCTGATCTTGTCTTGAGGAACCGGTGGGGGATCCTCATTGAGTCTTGGCATCCAGTATAGAGTATGACGCCCCTGGTTTCCAAAAAGCACTCGGCTGTTCTCGTAGTCCAGGATTACCTTCTGTTCTGTGAACCATGGTTGTCCCAGAATAAGTGGTTCTCGGAGTTCATCGGACACCAGGAACGTGACGTTGGCTTCTAGGGTTTGCATGGTTAGCGGTAAAGTTATCTGGCCTCGGATGGTAAGGTCACTCCCAACCTTGGCCAGGTGGATTGGTGTGGGGAAAGGAAGTAAGTTCTTCAGGTTTGTAGGGGTGAGTTGTTGGTATTGGATGAAATTAGCAGTAGCTCCGGTATCTAATAGGGCTAGTAGGGGACCGTGAGGAGTTTCGCACATAACTCTTGGGAGTGGTTGGGATGTTGAGGGATTGACGCTGTTTATTACTGGTGGCGGCCCTGATTCCTGTTTACCAGAGGCGGGGCCCTGTTGTCCTCTGGCTTGGCGTTTCCCGGTCTTTCTTTCTCTAGGTGCCGTTGGTTTAGCACTGGGCAGTCACGGTGAAAATGGTACCCTGGACAGTGGTAACATTTTGGAGGTCGCGGTTCAGATGAGGTTGCTGGGATCTTGCTGGGGCGTGTAGTCACTGGCGCAGTGTTTTTAGCCAGGTCTCGTTCCACAGATACAGCCCTAGTTATAAGTTCTTCTAATTCTTGAGGGTGTGGGGCTCGCAGAAAAGGTCTTAGTCCTGGTCGGACCAATTCAATTAACAGTGGTATTATCTCTGATGATGACGTTGTGGGGGACAAGCGTTGATGCAATCGTACCTTGTGTCGAAGGAATATCTCGACGGGTTCAGACTGGGCCTGTTCCTTTCCGTACAGCTCCGCGTGGAGAGAGGCTATGGTGGTTGTACTGGCGAAGTGGTGCGTTAGTCTTTGTTTGAATTCTTCCCAAGTTGTAATATACTCGCCATAAAGCTTCCACCACTGAGCGGCGGTGTCTTTAAGCTGCCTTTGGGTAGTATGTACCCATTCTAATGGGTCTATTTGAGCGGTCCTGAGCTGAACCTCACAGCGTTGAGTAAAAGTAGTAGGGTCTTCATGTCCTCGACCGTGAAAATCTGGTAGAGTTGGTAGGTGGTAAGGGCTTGAACATGGGCGTTGGTAGGTGGTAGTCAAGTGTGGCCGGTATGGTGGTGCGCTGGCGCTTGATGAGGTGGGTCGTTGGCATGGTGGGCAACGGAAGAAGAGGCCCCTCAGGTCTCTGGGTTCATTTTTCCAGCCCAGACACTGGTAATGGTAGTATTGTCTACAGTCCTCACAGACAATCTCTGGGCCGTCTTCGCCAGTACAGGTTAACCCTGGGCAATATCGTACTTCCGCCGGTGTTTCAGTGCAGGAGGTGCAGCGGTAGGCTGGTTCATTGATGTCACGTGGTTCGTCTGTCCATCCAATGCAAAGGTGATGATAGGGTTTTTGGCAGTTTATGCAGGTTACATAGTGTCGGTCCCCTCCTGGGGTACACGATGGGTTGGTACACTAGTGACTCCTGGTCATCACCATTTTGCCTTCTTTGGTAAGGTCGTCTTCTTTAGTAAGGTCGTCTTCTTTGGTGAGGTCGTCTTCTTTGGTGAGGTCGTCTTCTTTGGTGAGGTCGTCTTCTTTGGTGAGGTCGTCTTCTTTGGCGAGGTCGTATTCCTTGGTGAGGTTGTCTTCGTTGGTGAGGTTGTATTCGTTTGTGAGTTCGTCTTCTCTGGTGAGGTAGTCTTCTTCGGTGAGTTTTCTTTGGTGAAGTCGTCTTCTTCGGTGAGGTTGTTTGGGCGCCACCGGGTTTTGTTCACTCCCGGAAGTGTTGTGCGGTGTTCTGGGGTCGTGTAGTCGGTCCGTTGGACATCCGTCCTGTGTCTTGATTGGCCCCACGTTTAGGCGCCAGAACTGTTATCCCATTTACTGCGGCTTCGCGTCGAGTGGTTTTGTCTCGTCGAAGTCCAGTTTCCGGGCGACGGTGGTTGTCAGTCGTCGATCCCGTGGGTCCAGTGGATGGGGGTAAGGAAGGGAGATGGGGGAGAAAACATAGGCGGGTTCCGGGGTGGTCAGCGTTTGTAAATGGTAGCCCTCAGGACTAAAAGGGGAAATTGGAGTAGGTGGGGGTCGGATGGTCGGTGTGGGGGAAAGTCGAGGGGAGGAATTATTTACTCTCGGAGATCCTGGAGTGGAGTGTTGCCGTTCGGAGGTCTGGTGGCTGCAGTAGTAGATGGGTCCATGGGTAGAGTACTGTTTGATGGTTGTTGTCTTCTTTAGAGTCTTATGTCGATGGGCCTTGCCGGCGCGGTGGGTGTATCCCATCCCGTGGGGTCGCTGTCGAAAAGGATGAACAGGTTGGAGGGTGGGAGGACAGAGTCCCGGCAACACGGAGTCGCGGTGGGAGGCAAAGGAACGTCCCGGCAACACGGAGTCGCGGTGGGAGGCAAGGAACGTCCCGGCAACACGAAGTCGCGGTGGGAGGTGCAGGAACAGTCCCGGCAACACGAAGTCGCGGTGGGAGGTAAGGGGTAGTCGGGAAGGATAGGTGAGTGACGATGAAATGCTCTTTTCAAACGAATAAAGATGGTTTATTATGCTTATTGCATAAATGTGGTTCTCCAAGGTTGGGTCACCACTGACTCTGCTCCAGAAATCACCGTGTTTATACCCTCCACTACTGCCTGGCCTTGTCCAATCAGAGAAAAGGGAGCTTCCCATTGGTTCGGAAAAACGAAAGTGCTATTGGCCGCCAAGCGAGCCAATAGGAAGAAGGGAGTTGATTATAGAGGTAAGAGCGTCACGGACGGCTCAGACAACATGGACTGTGGGCCGGCAGTAGGGAGGGAGGGTGAAGCGGCCGGTGCAAGTGCGAAGGAAAGAAGGCTGCCTGAACAGGGAGGCACATCAAGTTGAGGAACCAATTGCAGTAACATACACGCTTGATGTGGTCGGCTCCAACTGATATAATAGCTGTAACTTTGTAGGGCCTCATTTTGCTCGCTTAGTTGTTCTTTGGAATATCGTCAGAGAGGAGCCGGTTTCCCGTCACAATCAGGGTGTTGATTTCTGGGGGGTGCGAAACAATTGTTCACCAACATCTTCTGCACACCGCGGTACTTTTGACTGTGGGTTATGCTTTCTTTCTCACTAAGTAATGAATCTATTTCCATGAACCTTAGAATCATCCCCGGCTAGGACCGTCACGAACAGCGTACTCACGTAGTTAGCCCTTTATTCACGATAAACACGCGCTGCTGCATTATACGGCATCACGGCAAATACTGATGAGTTAACGCGGGAACAGATACTAAAGGCAAAAAAAAAAAAAAAAAACTCACGCACAGTGTGTGCCATTTGAGTGCACTTGACATGTAGAAGCCTCCATGACTACAAAGTTATGAAGAATTAAAATGTGGGACTTCCACTGAAAACATCCTGTATAAAATTAGCTCATTTTCAACGAATTTTTAAGAATATATTTGTGGAGTTATGAGACTAAGCTCGAAGAAAGAGGTCTCTAGACTTAGCCATCCTCTAAAAATTACTGTAAGGCCTAGTTTTTCTACATCCTCACAACAGAAAATGTTAAGTTAATTAAGAACTAGCAGCGAGCTTTCCTCTCTACCTTGAGATAAGTTTCGTAGTTTACTTTCCCCTATTTCTTATTGACATGACAAAAGGTGATTGTGAAGTGTGAAACGGAGTATAAGCTTAGACAGAGTAGAAAAGTAGTTCAAGAAAACGACACAGACCATTGTATTTTAAGCCGTGTGCCCTGACATTGATTGATACTTTCACGTTGATCGAGCCTGGCGCCTTAAGTTTGATGAGAATACAGCCCGCACTACAAACTTGTATAAAATGTAGTATTATATTTATCTCTCGGCGTCAGTTATTTTTAAATTAATATATTCAGTGCTCCGTGTATTTGATGATAATATAGAACACTCTTCACACCTGAAAGAAACGTATTATTATATATTTATATCGGCGTCGACATTTTAAATAGCTTTACTATAAATTTCAGAGCTCATTTTTAAAAGTTTGTTCAAAGGCAAATTTAATGAATTTCAAAAATAACTTAAACCAAACAAAATATATCTAACGTTCACCGTACTAAATTTTGAATTTGCTCACTCCCCCCTCCCCTTACTGAGTTTTTCTGCCCATCGGGGCTTAGCGCATTCTAACTATGCTAGGGGTTTATTACTAAGGGAGGGTATAAATAAACCTACATTTACATGGAGGGAGAGTGTAAAACAATTTAGGTAAGTAAATTCTGCTAGGATTAAAGCTACGTTCTCCCCTTTATCAGAAAACCAAACTATATAAGTCCGACATTCAGTCCGCGTGATCACCGATGTAGGTGCTCACAAATTAAGGTTTATTATCAATACTGTATAAGCTATAGGATCTATGCATAATTTGATAAGTCCATTTCCAGTGATTAAAATTACGAGAAAATGGCTGAACCAAATTTGAAAAATGAACACACATTTTAAAGGTTAGAGGTCCAGGATGTCGGCCAAAAAAAAACAACTCATCTTCCTTTTAAACCCCGCTTTTCTTAGTGAATCTCCTGTTTTTCTGCTGTGCGCGCGGTGGCATATTTGTACAACCATTATTTGTTTAAATCACCATGGAAACCATCATTTATTTATGAATAAAATAAAATAAATAAAATATTTATCATGGGTTAAAAGTAATAGGCCACCTTTGAGATCTGGTGTTTGTCAGAATTACTGGCTACAGATACATAGGTCCCGGGTTCGATCCCGGTGCTTCCAGATTATCTGTGAAGCGGCGGGTCTGGAACGGAGTCAATTCAGCCTCGTGAGTACAAATGAGGAGAGGAGCTAATTGAACAAAGAAGTAGCGGCTCCGGTCTATAAAACTAAGATTAACGGCCAAAAGGTTTGTTGCGCTGAAAACATGACACCCTCTGTCCGCAAATGTTGGCACTATCATCGCTTATCGGCTTGATTGCAGGCTAACGTCTCGGAGGGGTTTTTTTTAGATAAAAATAACGCGGTTATTACTTAAGGGAAAGATCTGGGAGAGGGGTCGTTTTAAATTTCTCGTCGTAGGTTAAAGGTGATTAAATAAACGTATTTCTTCAGATTAAACACCGAAAGCTCAAAAACTACTGAAAGTTGATGACTTTTGATGACAAAACGTTTAATTAGAGAAAGAAGTGAGACCTTATTTTATAGAACTCTTATCCAATAAAAACGTTTCAAATATATTTTTGAGCGATAACCTGCAGATATCGCTGAAACGTTCTACTAGGTCCTTATAAATGTGTGTTGATTGTATTATAACTCGCTCATGAAGGGGGAGGGGGGAGTGAAGATAAAGAGGTACTTTTATGTTCTTAGTTTTCTAAACAAAACAATAGGTCTAAGTCCTTAAATTTGTCTTTTAGATTCATGAATAAAAAAAATAATTAAAACTCCTCGCCGGTAACAAGAAGAACGACAAATGAACGCGTGCCCCTGGAGAGATAGACTACATGTAAGGTCCCTCCATTGGTACACGACTCCACGCAAACACCGCCTCCACCCCTCTCCTCCAAAGGCAACCACTCTTCCTTCCACCGGAATGACAGTAATGGCCGCCATTAGCCCGGAAATGATGGAGCGATCTTTTCCCGCCACAAGACCACATTCCCCGAGTAGGGAAGTTTCATTTTACGGCCGAGTGGCAGCGCTCCAGTAGCGACCGACCATCTCTATATACGACTTTGGGCGAGAGAGTTGGATGATAAAAAAAAATAGAGGATCGGATAAAGGAAGAGATTTTTTTTTTTGTAGAAAGAGATGGGGTAGGAAGGAACCTACACCTCTTTCCTTAACCCTCCCTTCCCTCTACCGTCAACCCATCCTTACCCCTATTTTTTTATTTTAGACCTTTTCTCATCCCTCTTTCCCTTCCATTTGTAGTCATTTGTTTCTTACGTAGCTAATGGTCCACGTAATGAGGATAGGAGAAGGTGCAAGGCAACAACTCGAGAAAGAGGAAGAGAGATAAAAAGAGAGAGAGAGAAAAAAGGGTGACGGAGAGAACCCAAGCGCAAGGAAGCCTGAAATTGAATAGCTTCACTTAAAACGAAACGGTCACATTTCATAGCCGAAATCGCTTTATTACCCTTTGGTCCACGCGAGGGTTTGGGAAATTGGGGGGGGGGGGGGGGGGAGATTCTTGCAAACGCAATGAAGGGTAGGAGAGAAGTCTGAGGAGGGTGGGGAAGGGGAGGAGGGTAAAAGTCGACGATTACCGACAATCGATTTTCTTGCGAATTTGCGTTAACAAGAAAGATGTTAAAGGGAGTTCCACCCCCTCCCCCCCGTTACCCAACTTGCCCCGTGCAGCCCCTTAGGACGGCAAGGACTGATTCATCTCGCGATAGAGATTTGTGCCGTTAAGAGACCACGCACTATTTCGTCAGACGGAACGAACTTGAGAAGTTTTCCATTTTCAAGACCGACATCGATCAAGCAATGACGTCCAATCCTCCTGTGGTCCAACATCTGATGGACCGCCAAGTAATTGAGTAAAACTATTTTAGAATAACGAGCAAATTATTTGAGGGGGGTGTTGGTGGTTCATTAATTAATTTACTAAATCGTGTAGTTCAAACGAGATGTTATCATTGATGACGAGTTACATACCCTGTACTCATCACTAAACATTGCTAGGATAATCAAGTCTCGTAGATTACAGTGGGCAGGACATAAAGCGTGAATGGAAGAATCTAGAACCGTGTTCAGGGTATTCAGTGGCAAACCCAGTGGGTAGACCTAGACGCAGAGGAGAGGATAATATTAGAGTGGATCTGAAAGAGATAGGGTGTAATGAGGTGGAGTGGATAGAGCTACCTCAAGATAGAGATATGGTGTAATGAGTTGAACTGGATAGAGCTACCTCAAGATAGGGATATGGTGTAATGAGGTGGACTGGATAGAACTGGTTCAAGATAGATACAGGGTGTAATGAGCCGACTGGATAGATATAGCTCAAGATAGGGACAGGGTGTACTTGATATAACTACCTCAAGATAGGGATAGGGTGGAATGGTGGAATGGCTAGAACGCTAGCTCAAGATAAGGATAGGTGTCGTATTTTGGTAAGTGCGACAATGAGCTTTGGAGTTCCGAATGCCAATAATAAATATTAAATAGTAATAAATATTAGCTTGTAGTTTATATTATTACTGTTCCCATTTTATAACAGCTAAATAAATGCATGACCTTTTAAAACTGGGAATTCAAGATAATAATATAGAAGTCTACATAATAAAGAACTTCATGTTTTGTATGCATTCTCATGATACTGAGTTGAGGTGGTCAGGTGTACACAGAATTTGTTGGGAAACCTGGAGATGCAAAACCCTTTGGTAGACCAAGGCATCAATGAGAGAGTGATGTGAAAATAGTTTTGAGATAGGTCGGATGTCAGGTTAAGGATTTGATGAAGGTGTCTCAGGATAGGGTTGAATATAAAAGCTTACGTTCTGGAGGCCATTATCTGATACTTAAGGTCAGAGAGCTAGTTCGTTAAATTACTTTAGTTATTCACAAATAATTGAGGCTATAATATGTTACGCCACAAAATATTGACTCTGAGATATCAAGATTTACGGTTTTAATAAGTACTCGCCCGTTTCGGTGGCTACATTGTCTAAGGCGTTACTCTCGCAATAGACTAGACTACCAAAGACGGGGGAGACCAGGGCTCGATCCCAGTTGGGTGTACTGAGGCTGTTTTGTACTAAATACTTTTCGATTCTTCCTCCACACAAATGTGGATACACTTTCTCTAAATTAAACCTTCTTAATCCCTAACATATTCGTGTAATTAGTACATAGGCATAAGACGCGGTGCTAAAATAGGTTATTAATTCATAAGCTTGAAACCCGCCTCGGTGGCGTAGTTGGCTAACGCGCTTGTCGTATTGAGCTCGACTGCTGAGGACGGGCAGATCGAGGTTTGAATCTCGGTCAGGTGAACTGGGGGTGGGTGGTTTTTCCTAAATGGTTTCCCACTCTCCCTCCACACAAATGCGGGTTCACTTCCTCTAGTTCGACTTTCCCAATTTCTAATCCATTAGCGTAATTAGTACTTAAAGCGTATAACCCGAACGGTTAGTAAGACGCGGTGCTAATATTATTATCGTAAGCTTGAATGTTTATGTTTTGCAATAATTTGACACAAACATTGAATTTTTTAGAAACAATTAAATATTAACAGATCGTTTTCTATTTGGCGTGGCATAGCACATTATTACCTTAAACTTTAAAAGCTTTTTCCTTGCTTTAATTATATATTTCTGATAAAAGTATTTAGGAAACCTTTTTTTTTTCTCTCTTAAAATTCAAGACATGATAAATTAATGGTATTCTGTTTTATCTATATGCTCCTTTTTTTTCCTACCCCTCCTTCCACCTCCAATCATCCCTCGAAAACAATTCACAGATACTTCACTGATTTATCACTAATTCTATTTACTCTCGCCATAAATTTGTTTCATTGTCATGGAACGTCTATCTGTACGGGACATTCTACAGAAAACAAGAGATTCGAACTCAGTACCCATTGTTTTCCCGCCGTGCTAGGATTGTCCAAAGGCAGAATAATTGTTTCTCTAGCGGATTTCCCATCGCGCATGAGAAAAAAAAAAGCAGGAGAAATGAAATCGACTCCATTCAAGGTAGATTTCATACGTCTAATACAAAATAAACAGTAAAGAAAAAAAATACACATTCTCCCTGCCTAAAGTCCAATTTTCATAAGAAAGACCTTTTATGTAATACATACATATTTGTTTGTGGTAAGTATAGACAACATTTTACTATATTACCAATGTTATTTTAAAGGTATTAATAATATATATCTCAAATGTACCAGCTACGGATCACATTACCTTACGTATGAATCTGTGAAAGTAGATCTAGAAACTTTTCTAACTTTCAAATAATGCCCTTGCTATAAATATTGGACTATATCTCACAGTCTAATACAAACCTTTACCGGATAACAGTCGATGAATGGTAAAGCAATTAGATGAAAATCGC
Organism: Timema cristinae; assembly: GCA_039000515.1. Classification (NCBI taxonomy): domain Eukaryota; kingdom Metazoa; phylum Arthropoda; class Insecta; order Phasmatodea; family Timematidae; genus Timema; species Timema cristinae. The sequence continues at coordinate 63,835,728 of JBCFYV010000003.1, read as the reverse complement.
TTATCAATTTGCGCGCGGTTTTTCCTGCCCCTAAAACTCTCCCCTTCCCCCCATCAAAAAAAACTCCCTCAGACCCGCAGGACAAAAAAAAATCCCTTCAAACCTTCCCATAAATAAACCTCTCTTAAAAAAAACTTAGTCTGATTGGCGTAGCAGCTTAAAAAAAAGCTTCATATACACATAGTAAACAAAACCTATACAAAAAAAGGGGGATAAAAATAGACGTGAATATAAAGAGCTCTTTTTTTTTAGAATGTAGAAAGAAAATGCTGGGAGAAGGAAGGGGAGGCAATAAAAAAGTTATACAAACATTATTCAGTCAAACAGATAAAGAGAAAGAGTGGACGATGACTAAAATAAAAAAATAAAAAAATTATCATCTATAGACGTGTATTTCAGTCTCATCAAATTTCCATAACACAACAGGCCTGCCAACAAAACATCACGAGTGTGGGGGAAGAACGGAAAACGGTATTATCAAAAGCTGGCCTGCTAAGGCAATAGATTTGTCATTTATCTTCAGCGGAACAGACCTCCCAACTGGCACAATGGGTTGATAGAAGCAGGGGTGGAGGGGAGCGCATGAGGAAAAGGGGGGGGGGTTAGTCAGTCACCCCTCCCTATATTCTCTAACCTTTCCTCACCCCCCCTAACAAACCAACCCCCCTTTGCAAACTCTCGGACGATCAGTTCAGCATTAGCGAACGACGCAGCTGGTGGTTGTAATAGGGGGGGGGGGGGGAAGACGGTGTGACATACACGTTCCCCTCTCATCCTACTACCCCTCAACCCCCTTCCACTTTTTCTCTAGAATCATTACTTGAGCACTCTTGGATCGTATTAGGAACTCGAATGAGAGGGTGACTGACTTTAGCTCATCGTAAACCGGCAGGAGTTAGTTAAGAAGCGGGAGGGGGTGGGCAGTGGGGTTAGTAACGTCTGATTAGGATTCGAGGGGCCTAGGTTCAATCCCGTAACGCACAGTGGCGTGGTGAGGTTTATTTCTAAGGTAGTTTACAAAAACTATACGTACCAGTTATATGTTCTTACCCGCTTCAATGATCGAATGGTCTAAGGCAGTGATTTTCAACCCTCTTTCAACTCAATGCAAAAAAAAAAAAGGCACTAACATTGTCAAGGCACATCATCACTTTTTAAAGGAGAAATTTTATTATTAAAATAACAAGTATTAAGATTGAGTTCAAAAGCTCAATAGCTAAAATTCTAATAATTGTGTTGAAGTTTTAATAAAAAATTAATTAATTAAATATTTTTACTACTCAATTTTATTTTCCAACCTATTTTTTTTTTTTATCTTCGCCCTCAAAATCTTACAACACACCGGTTGAAAAACACTCGTCTAAGGTATCGCTCTATTCCTGAAATGGTTTCCCACTCAACTTCCACGCAAATGAGCGTAGATTATCTCTAAAATACTTCCTTTTTCTTCCTTGTCCCATTAGAGTAATTATTGACATATAAGCGTATAATATAAACAGGTAGTAAGACGTGGTGATACGAAATATATATGTTCTCACCACTAAGTAGAAGACTCATTGGTCAAATATCAACAGAAATGCGTTCCGATGTGAGGTGTGTAGGTTGTAGCCTATATTTAATAATAATAATAATAATAATAATTAAAAAATAATAATAAAACTACCCGTTTGGGATATACGCTTAAGTATTATTTACGCAAATGTGCTAGGAATTGGGACGGTTGAATATAGAGGAAGTGAACCAGCATTTGCGTGGAGGTAGAGTGGATAAACATTTAGGGAAAACCACCCTCAGTTCATCCGAGCGAGATTCGAACCTCAAGCTCAACCTTCCTCGGCAGTCTAGCTCGACACAAAACTAGTGCGTTAGCCAACTACGCCACCGAGGCGGGTTTCCCTATATTTGATTAGTAAAATGGGGTCAGAGTTGTGGAGGTCATATCACAGGTACAGCTATAACAAGCTATACCTAGCCTGGCAACACTCCACGACACGCCACTGGTAACGCTTGAACAAAACAAAGTTAGTATAAAAAATTGTATTTAAAATAACTTTAAACCCAATAGAAGCGTATTTTCTTAAAACTCTTATTCCTCCTCCTACAGCCTTAAAATAGTCGTGAAAAGCCATGGCGGAAAATTAAAAAGGATAGATAATAGTATTTAGCACCGCGTCTTACTACTAAAAAGGATAGAGCTATCACTATTATTACTTTAGCACCGCGTCTTACTACCTGTTCGGGCTATACGCTTGATGTACTAATTACGCTAATGGTTTAGCGATTAGGAAGGATTAATTTAGAGGGTGACCTGGCGGTCTAGGGGTAAGTTGTCTGATTTCTGTACTGGGGGTCCGTGGTTCAATCCTCGGTCCCGGAACCGATTTATCTGATTACCAAACCCTTCCTTCATCTCTGACAAGACGTGTATTAATCACAACTTGTAAATGTGTGGAATGCCAGGCCACCACCGTGGTTCGGATCCCACGTTAAACTGTAGGTCCTTCATTTCATCTCACAATAACCCTACCATTACACATTAGCGTAAGTGCGTATAACCCGAACGGGTAGTAAGACGTGGTGCTAATAATAATAATGATTAATTTAGATAGAATGCACTCGATTTGCGTGGAGGAAGAGTGGAAAACCATTTAGGGGAAACTAACCTCAGAACACCCGACCAGGAACGAACCCCGATCACCCCGTAGTCAGCATTCTAGTCTACTGCGTGAGTGGCGTGTTAGACCGCGCGACCATTGAAACTGGTTTCGAGTATTGCAATAATCCACATAAACAACTGGGAAAATATAAGTTTTTAAATATTTTAAATTTACAATAGTGATTTTTAATACTAAGTAACAAATAGCTAGTGGAGAAACATTGGTGGACACGCGGATTAAACGTCAGATTCTTCTGGTCTAGTTTGCCAGTGTCAGAAAGGTCAGGGTTAAAATCCAGCAAGATGTATTGTACAGAGGGTTATTTCGTCTCAGATAGTTTTCCACCCTTCCTTCACTCAAAACGGCTAACCCTCTTCGGTGGCCACATGGGCCATGGTGCTACTCTCGCAATAGAATAGACTGTCGATAACGGGGAGATCATGGTTCGAGCCCGGTTGGGTATACTGAGGGTGGTTTTATTCCTAAATGGTTTCCCACTAGTTTCTCTAGGTGCAAACGTGGGTACATTTCCTCCAATTTCAACCTTTCTCCTCCTCAACCCACAGCGTATTTAGTACATAAGCATATAGCTTGAATGGGTAGTAAGACGTGGTTATAAAAATGCTGCTACATTTCCTCTAAATTATGTTAATAATAATAATAATATTATTATTATTAGCACCACGTCTTACTACCCGTTCGGGTTGTACGCACTTACGCTAATGTGTAATGGTAGGGTGATTGTGAGATGAAATGAAGGACCTACAGTTTAACGTGAGATCCGAACCACGGTGGAGGCCTGGCATTCAACACATTCACACGTTGTGGTTAATACACGTCTTGTCAGAGATGAAGGAAGGGTTTGGTAATCAGATAGATCTGTACCGGGACCAAGGATTGAACCCCGGACCCCAGCACAGAAGTCTGAAACCTTTCCCCTAGACCGCCAGGTCACTCTAAATGATATCTTCCTCTTCTTTACCCACAAGCGTGATTAAAATAGGGTGGTAAAACGTGCTGTAAAAACAAAAGTACAGAATATAATTAAGCCAACATTTTTCTAAAGTACGTGGCCCGTAAAACGCTCCTCAGTTTGTGAATCTGGCCCTTAGACTGGCCCGACACCTTAGCTCAGTCGGTAGAGTGTCTGTAGGGACTAAGCTTAGGGTCGCGGTTTCGATTCCCAACGTGGCCTGAAAACTTTTGATTTGTGAAATGTTGTCTCTGTTCTATGTTTAAGTTAGTTTCTAAGTTGTGTGTTGATATAATCAGTCGGTTCAGGAAGTGCACGTTAAGGTGGGATGGAAGGGAACGCGAGAAAAGGCCTCTATTTTCAGTTTTGATGACAAAACTTTTTTTGGCCAAAATAAATCAACTCTAGTACAAACATATAATTTAATTTTATTCACATGTTGATATCAACAGTTATGAACATAACGCCATTAGATAATAAACTATTTAAATGAAGAGAAAAATTTGTCATTAAATTTCAGAACACCCTTGACAGAAATTCAAGAAAGGTTGAGGTCCCCTTGTGAAGAAAATTAAATTCTTTGTTTGAACTGAAGCAATATTTGATTTATTTTAACCAAAAAGTGTTTTGCCATTAAAAACCGCAAACACATTAGCTTTTTCTATTGTCCACTTGCAATCCACCTTAAATAACTCAAATAAATTAGAAAATTAAAGTTATTAACTTGAATTTAAGAGTGGGGTGCTATTATAAAATGTAAAATAAAAAAAAAATATAACGTTCAGTACACAAACTTGTTTTTGTATCAAATAAAATCTAAATAATGTTGTAGGACAAACTGATCTTTAAATCTCTCAAATATATATTTATTACAAACAAGTTAGCTCAGTGAAAATTGCCAACTTAGGAAGGCCGCAACGAATGGATCCAAAGAGTAAGGTGGAATGGAATGTAGAAGAAGTGGCGTATGGGTGTCAGGTTCTCTCAAAGCGCGCTTCCTCTTTGCATAATCTTCACCGCTCTCACGCCAACCCCGTCTACATTACTCTCGCTCTGTGAGGACACTTACCTAAGAGACCGGACTTTAGTTACAACATCGGATGGATTTTATTCTTTTATTTGTATACAATATAATAATTAAAGGTAGTATGGCTAACAACAGTGGCGGCTCGTAGCTAAAATTAGTTGGGGTGCTGCTCCAGAAAATTCTTAGCCTTTGTTTTAAAATTGTGTAAAAGGAAAAAAACATGTAGGCTATAGAAAGAAAATTTATTCAGGAACGTGATAAAATCTTAACATAAAAACATTTTTTATTTACTTTAACTTAAATTGTTACAGTTCAAGCTTGATCTATTAATTTAAAAATGAAATCAATTCTTCTTGTTTTAATTTGCGCAAAAAGTTCAATAATTTTCTTCTTGATCTCTGGATGACAATTGAGGAAATTTTTCTCCATTGAAAGTACTGCAATAGCATTTAGTCTTTCTGTTAAATAAAAGAACCGAAAAAAATACGAATCAAATAGAATAGCTGGAAGCAGAATAATAATCTAATTTTACACTCTTCTACACTTTATCACATTCAAGAATATGGTACACGGTTTTTAAGCACAACACACGCTGAGTAAAAAAAACTTTCTTACACCATCACACCAGGGCCGGCACTGCGAGAGCAACAGTGCTCTCTCTACCTGGCAGTCCCGCCTTCCTTCCCACTCCCCTCATATGTGCGCATGTGCACAACGGTCAAACACCACATCGCTGGCACTGTGAAGTGACAGTTCCATACAAAGATTTTTGTATCTTTTTCATAAACTGGGGGATGGCTACTGAAGTACTGTCATTAAGCTTAAAGAATATATATATTGTATTACAAAAATAAATAAATAATTAAGAAAAAAAGGACTCATTAATAAATGTTATCGATAATATCAAGTGGAAATAGGGGGTGCTGCAGTTCCGCAGTGCCTATACACGAGCCGCCACTGGCTAACAAAATGGTCGGCGTCCCCGGTAAAGCTGTGGATGTGATATTTTTTGGGGGAACAAAGACTTGAAAAATCACCAATTTATCAACACGTTAGCGACCGGTCCCACCAAAATAATATTACCGAGAGTTTTAAATTTTGGAATCAAACCGGTTAAAACGTATTTACCCGGTGATCAAGATAGTTTTGTTCAATCTCGTAGTGATTTTTATCTGTACACAGAGATGGTTGTAGAGTTAGATTACACTAGCATCTCGACTATAGAGGTCGCAAGACATCAAAGTGATATCATACAGAATTAGAAACCGGGTATCATGCTCAATACCGATGCTTATAGAGCTACGAATCATCAATTTGGTATTATTAGGAAAGCTAAATGAAATGTTCGTATTTATTGAAATAATATTTATTTTGTAAACATATGAGTGTCATCCAGAAATTAAAGTTACAACATTTATGTAGGATTAAAAAATGCTTGTATTTAATTGAAATTCACAGGATACTTCACAAATATATTATCTATATACTAAACCAATTAAAAAATAATTGTATTTATTTGTATACTATATATTGGAGCATCACGCTGTATGGAGCATAAACTTGGTTTCTCTGGAAGATGGAAAAGAAATATTGGGAGAACTTTTAAATGTGGTGCTGGAGAAGACTTGAGAAAATCAGGTGGTCAGACAGGGTGACAAATGAAGTCTTAAGAAGAGTTGGTGAGAAGAGAACCATTTTAGATGTGATTCCTCGGTGCAAAGCAAACTGGATCGAACACATCCTTAGGATAAACTATCTTCTGCATGACGTCATAGAAGGAAAGGTTGAGTGAAAGAGGGACTTAGGAAGAAGGAGGATTCAAATATTGGATGACTTGAAGGAAATAAGAGGATTCTGGGAGCTGAAGAAGGAGGCAGAGGACAGGGTGCATTGGCGGTCCAAGTTCACTGACAAAAGGAATGGACCTGTCGTAAGACAAAACACGATATAATAATAATAATCATTAATTAAATATCGAAATGATGAGTAAACCAAGTGACCTTGACTGTCATAAAACCATAAAAGGTGCTATGTATTGATCAATCCTTTTTTTTAAACATATCTTTAGTAGTTGATAAAATATTTAGATAAGGTACCGTATATTTCCTAACATTTGAACTACTTTAATCCAATCATTACTGTTTATATTTTTAAAGTCCAACGGCCGGAATAACTGGTGATTGAACCCTTGTGACCGTTAGGGTAGTTCCCTTTTAGGGTAAAATACCCAACGTAACAGCTGGGAATTGAGCTCGGGATCCTTATCCTTAGACTCGAATCCAGGTGCATATATCACTACACCACGTGACCGGTAGGCCTACAAGTGATTAGTATACAACGAAGTATAATTACAGAGATGAGCCGTAACTGAGTCTACGGATAAGTTGAAAAATTACACCTGAGCACGGGAATCGAACCCGGGACCTTTGGCTTAGCGCTATAATGATCTACCACTGAGCTATCCAGGGATAATCTAATTCCCCAAGTCTTTCTTCGCTCATATTTTAAGGCAGAGTCCGTGATGGACATGGGCTGTGATATCATTGATAGCTCTAAATAGCCGATAATATCCGCACGTCCATCACAGACTCTTCCTTAAAATATGAGTGAATAATGAAGCTGAACATGAAGCAATCCCTGGATAGTTCAGTGGTTCAGCAATGACGCTAAGCCAAAGATACAGGGTTCGATTCCAGTGTCCAGGCGTCATTTTTCAATCTATCCGAAAAAAACAATATTTTTTTTCTAAATGCGAATCATAACAATTTAAAAAAACTTTGATACCAAAATATTGTCAAGAAAGCTTTGAAAACGGGGTCGTTCAAGACTTTTTACCCCTCTCTTTTTTTTAATGGGGAAGTAAAGAAATCTCAATCCCAACACCTTCTTGTGCTATGGCCCTCTTAAAATGCCATTTGCTTGTGAAGGGATTGCAGGATTGAGAGGAGGTGGCAAGAAGAGCTTTTTGTTGAGTGCTTCCCACTTGTCGTGTGCATAGATGAAAAATGGCGGAAGGATAAAAAAAAAAAAGACGGAGATAAAGCTTGACGTAAAAATTATACACACGTTATATACAGGCTGTTTAAAAAAAGTGTTAAAAACTTAGGAATATTGTAGGACTTATTTAAATGAGTGAAAAGTCTCAGTGAACGTTAAGTTCGTAAACCAACTCATACAGAGATACAGACAATTTTGTATTTCGGCAGTAACAAAATTTAGGATAAAGTTAAGAAATTAAAGATTATTGGATTGGTTGTTAGTTTACTTACTTACTCTATGGCATTAGGAACTTTGAAGTTCACTGCCACACTTACAAAAGTATGCCACTTTATATCTTGAGCTAGTTCTATCCAGTACATTAATTAAACCCTATCCTTATCTTGAGCTAGTTCTATCCAGTACACCTCATTACACCTCTTTATTCCAGGTACATTCTAATTTTATCCTCCCATCTGTGTCTAGGTCTTCCCATTGGTTTCTTCCCATTGTATTTGCCAGGCAATATCTTAAACACGGTTCTAGATTCTTCTATTCGCATTGCATGTCCTGCTCACCGTAATTTACGAGACTTGATTATCCTAACAACATATTGTGAATAGTACAGGAAATGTAAATCATCATTATGTAACCTCCTCCACTCCCCATTAGCCCCAACTCTTTTTGGACCTAATGTCTTAATAAACATCTTGTTTTCAATAAAAATTGGGGGGGTGGGGGTGAGACCACTATGAAACAAATGTACTATCTTTTCACAACAAAAGTTTTTCTTTTATAAATGTTGTTCTATTATTTACACACAAATTTCACATCTTCGATTGAGGCTGTTGCGTAAATTCGAATCGTCTTACCACTGTTTTCAATTCGGTGTTGTAATTATGTTAAATGATTTATTGGATACGAATACACTAAACTCTCTCAGTATCCCCAAACAAACAAGAAAAAAATCCCAAGGATTAATGCCAGGGGACCTGGAGGGGGCAGGGAGTGGGGGTACCGGGGGGGAGGGGGGCCTTGCGACTTGATCTTCTCAACCTATTCATCGCATCCAGTCGCAGACAGAATAGAAAAGTAGTTAAAAAAAAACAACTACACAGACCATTTGTATTTCAATCCGTGTGGCCTGACAGCGATTGATACTTTCTCGCAGACCGAGGTGGACGCCTGAAGAGGAATAATTAACCTTAAATCTACACAGGTGGTACCAAAGTCTTAGGAGTTAGTCTTGCATCAGAGAAGGTCCTACTTCTAATACAGATAGCTTATAATGAATGAGCTATTTTTCCACATAAGCTTTATCCCTGCGGTCTTATCATCTTGAGCACACTAATGCGGGGTACTATTTCTCTTAACATCCTGTCTCATCGTTAGATTTTAAATTAAGCCCCTAGTAATATTTTGTTGAATACAATGACTAAGATAAATGTATAAATAATATTTATGATGTAGGTGTGGGGAACGTGAAAAAGATCGGTGTTTTTGCAGTTTTTATAGTTAAACATTTTTTGACAAACTAAATTAAATATTGCTCCAGTAGAAACAAAGTAGAGTTTAATTTTCTTCACACGGTGATATCAACAGTTGTTGAATATCTGTCATGAGCATAGAGGCATTAGATGATAAACTTTTTAAATGAAGAGAAAAAGTTGTCATTAATTTCCGGGACACTCTTGACAGATATTCAACAACTGTTGATATCACTATGTGGGGAAAATTAAACTCTACTTTGTTTCTACTGGAGCAATATTTGATTTAGTTCGGCCAAAAAATAAAAATTTTGCTATAAAAAAAATGCAAAAACACTGCCAATGACACGTGTTTCCTACAACCCCACATAATTAAAACTTTAGTCCCGAATAAGGCAGGAAAGTTTTAAATTAATTTACTATAATTTGCTTGGAAAGAGGATGAAAAGTCACATTGGGAGAGATGGAGAAGGGTGTTTACACCCTACAATACACCCGGCTGGGTATAAAGCCTTGACCTCCCAGGTCAATCAAGTACTTTAAGGCACACCCAACTATGTCGGTACTTAGACGTATAGTTAGATAACCTTGTTAATGAAGACCAGTCGACATTGATAACAATTTACTATATTTATATTGTATCTGTCAAAATTAACACACCCACTTCGGTGGATGAACGGTCTAAGGCGTCACTCTCGTAATATACAAGAATTCCGATGACTGAGAGATCGGGGTTCGAATTCTGGTTGGATGTACTGACCTGGTGGTTTCCCCCTAAATGGTTTTCCACCATTCCTTAAAGCGACTGCGGGTACACCTCGTATAAATTCAACCTTTCTCATTCCTAATACATTAGCGCAATTATTACATATGCGTTCTACCCAAAACGGTATCAAGAAGCGATGCTAAAAATAAAAAATGACACCTTAAAACGTAACAAGTGTCGAACATTATTTGACGTATGAATAAATACACGACTCAATAGTCAATATTTACATTTTTTATTGGTCAAAATTCATAAATGAGGAATTTAATAGCAATGCGATAGCATGAATATTTGCAACACCTAATAAAATGTCCAAAATGTTAACTGGAAGTTGAAATTTTAATACGAAGTGTTGACCCTTGTGGACACAACATTGATCTTTTTTATCGGTCCAAACATACAAATGAGGACAGTAGTTCTTTAAAAATAAAATTATAAAATTTAAAAATGGGACTCAAAAAATGTTTTACATAGGTATATTGCAATATATATACTTGGGTTTGCTAGTGTATATTATTTCGTTTCACAATATTACGAGTTTTGAGTAAATATATCAATTTTTAAACAATAGAGTGAGAAAGTCCGTGCAGGTTCCGTACCATTTATTTGATAGTTCTAAAAGTTTCTAAAACAATTGTCATATTTTCGTACCTCAAGTCACGTGATCTGTAGATGCCACGTTTGGTAGATAATATAATTAGGTCCTACCTATAAAATATTTCTAATAACATAGTAAAATGTTATCCATATTGAACGAAAAAAATAATGTGTTCTTATTTTCTAAAAAGTTTTTTTTTCCTACAAGAATCATTCTACATATTATTTAGATTTTTGACAAAAATTCGAAATAAAATTAGTAGTCTACCAGCGACAGTGGTATGGTTACCCGAATCAATAGGTACACAGTATAATCGTCAAGCAAGTTTGGTCTAGTATGCTGGTAGCGAGAAGGTCGGGGTTGGAATCTCTGACTACAAATCAGGGTTGTAGGTTGTATTCAAAATTAAGGAGCAAACTAACCAAAGAACTACAGTTTTTTTTAGCACCGCCTTTTACTACCTGTTCAGGTTATACGAATGTGCTATTACGCTAATGAGTTATGGATGAATAAGGTTGAATTTAGAGTAAATGTACCCATATTTACATAGAGGGAGAGTGAAAAACAATTTTAGAAAAACCCTTTCAGTACATCTGAGTGGAATTAAAACCCTATTTGCCTGTCGTCGGCAGTCTAGTATATCACGAGAGTGACATTACATTTCTTAGTGATGCTATGAAAGTTGATAATAGACGTAAAATAGCACCAGAGTGTAATCTATTAATTAGACAAGATAGAAAATTTGTCTTTGTCAGATAATCAAGATAGTAGGATTGCAAATTTAGAACAAAAAAAAAATTCGTTTTAAAAATATATATCATACGGCCCCTGGACATATCAGTTTGCTCAGAACTACTAAACTTTTTTCTTGATTCTTCAATTCCTGCAAACTTTTTTTTTAAAGAAAGAAAGAAGTGAAAATATTTTTCCCTACTTCTTCGTTAATATAATAATTAGCTAGCCGATTACTTCTCTGTAACTTTGATGAGGTTTTAAAAAGACTTAATTAACTCGATTCCAAACCTAGCCATATTTTTTCTTGATTTTTTTCCCCCCCTCCTTCCTTTGAGTACTTTAGTTTTTAATTCGCTTTTACTTTTTTTTTCTCTCTCAAAAAAGAACTAAAAAAAAGCTATTCCTTTGTAAAACAGGATGTTATTAGGGGAAGAACAGGACATATACTCTTTTAATGTAGAAAATGAGTTTATAATGATAATTTTTTTATAAATCATAATAAATAAACACATCACATGACTTTATAATAATAACAATGAAATTACTTCAAAGGAAATAGAGAAATAAATAATGTACTCTTTTGTTTGAATCTTTGAAAATCAGGAAATACGTTTATCAAGGTGCTAGACTTTATTATGGCCTTCGACGTGACTTATGTTCAAATCTAATTCATTTGTTCCGACTATCGAGTTTTATTAGAAAACAATGGAGGTTTGTAGTATAATAAACTATTACTACTCAAATTAAATGAGATATTGTGGGGTGAAATATGACTAGTTTTAATTAAGTTAAAAGGAAGGATGAAATGGAATGTTTACCGGTTCAAATTCAACAATATGAAATATAAGTTATCAGTTCTATTTTCAAATATGTTACGACGAATATTGGTTTTAATTATTGTTGTTTCAAAATTGGATACTAGGACATTATTATAGGATAATATATAATATTTTATTTGCAAATTTCAAATATTGATGTTATGATTGAAGACGATATAAAGCTGCTGTTTGACTTTAATTAATTCCCTTAGTTTAGATAGTCAACATAAATAGGGACACTGTTACCAACGACATTAAATGATGATTCCCGTCTGCTAGTTGGGAAATAAATATAACGGAGTGAGATATAGGCCACTCTTTGACAACATATCTCATGTACTTATCGCCAAAGGGAAAGAAAAGAAGTTTGGTATATGAAAACACTTCTTTCCTCTTTTTTTCTTTTTTTAAAACTACACTCCAACCCCCCCCCCCCCCCCATCACCGATAGCTAAAAACCTTATTATAGTCCTCACTCCCACGAAAAAAAAAAATTCTACACCCCCTACTCTCTCACCCTCCCTCAATTTCATCCCTTGTTTTCTACACTTTTTAATACTTTCGTTCCCCGGGCACTACTTCGCTCATACTGTCTTAAGAAAAGTTACTACTAAATTCACATTTCTTTTCTTCTCCGGTTCTTCATATGATGCAAAGGAAAGAATACACTTGCAAGAATTTCACGGTTACTTTGGGAATATTGTTCTTCTTCTTCTCTTTAGGAGTTATTTTAAATGTGAAAATAAAAATTAAACCAAAGTGCAAGGTTTCGTTTTTTTTCTTACTTAAAAGAGTCTAATCCACTATTTTATTATTCCGAATTTGTATTTTACTCGCAGATCCTGAATTTTGAATCCGAATACTAGAAAATATGATAAACAGAAGAGGTTTACTTTACTAATATTGATTATTCTCAAATGCAACTGGTCTTTAATTTGCGATAGAAAATAGTAGCTATAGGAGGGTTGTCACTATTTTCTTACTACCAAATTCCCTGGGTTTTTTTGTTCAGATTTTCCACAAAGAATTCCCATTTTTTTCATGCAACCTAGGTTGAAGAATAGAGAAATAACATTTTATTTTTTATCAGACTGGGTGAAGTTATGTTTAAAACAGGATACTTTAAGTGTGATGGGGAAATACCTCTTCTGTCCTTTGACAACCCTTGTTTAAGGGGTAATAAGACATGTTTGAATCAATATGCTTAATTCTTCAGATCCCTTTTTAGTTCATTCAAAGACCCATTTTTTTTCAAGCTTTCCGTTAAATGTCTCAAATTAACAAATATTTTATTATTTTTACAAGATTTTTCAAATTCCCAGGGTTTTTTCCGGTTTTAAGATTGCGTGGCAACCCTATATAAGTAATCCACCTCAATTTTTTTTTTTACGAATGTAAATCTGATAGCTAGAAAAAGTTACTAGAGTTACCTTCCCATAATAATATTCTATAATAACTATAGTATGATTTTGGTAGGAAGAATAATAGAAGTTAGTCACTTAAGTTAATAAAACAATTTTTATATGTTCATACATCTAGTAATGTTATCTGCATCTGTCACTTTAGATAGCTACTATCAATAGGCCTAACTATAAAATAAGAATAATAATAATAATATAGTAAATTGTTATTAATGTTGGTGGAAAAGAAATATCTTTGAAATTTCTCTACTGTTCTTCCAAACTGTTAATCTCAGTTTTCTAGACCGAATATGCTGTATCGTTATTAAAGTAGTTCCTAATTTGTCCTCGTGAGGCTGAGTTTGGTTTCGTTCCAGATCCATTTCTTCAGAGAAAAATCTGGAAGCACCTTACTAATAGACCCCAGAATTCAAATTATAATCAAGCAAAAATTTGTGGAACAATAGAATCTTCTTAACTTATATTTATGATTCCGTCCATATCACTTCCAGATGACTATTTTTTTTTCATGACGCAGACTATACTTTGAAATTGCAAATTACATTCAACTTTCAGGTTATTTTAAGATTATTTAAGATTATAGAAACATATATATATATATATATATATGATTATGTTATGAGAAACATTTTCACCCACATCGATGGGCATGCAGATCAAAGTGTCAGTCCCACCATCTGAATCTCCTGTAACAGGGAGGTTGGGGCTAAAATCCATACCGGGTGTTTTTTCTTAAATGGTTCACCACTCTCCCTCTCTGAAAATGAGAGCACACTTTTTCCAAACTCTACCTTCATCTTCTCTATCTTATGTGTGAATATGCAGATAGTCTGGATGGGTAGTTAGAAAAAAAATTCCCTAAATATGCTTATGGGAAAGGGGAGATCAAGGTTTTCCTAAATTGATATCTACTGAAAATACACTTTTATAGAAACAAATTGAGAAAGACTAACATCTCTGTTCATTAGAGAGCATACCAATCAATTTCTGATTTTCCAAGACCTCAATTTAAAAAAATATGTTTGCCAATAGCTCGGAAATTATTGGTTTTATAATAATATATTTCAAGCGAAAGTTTTTTTTTTACTCTACAATCATAAGTTATTTTATATCTAAAATAATTGCAGAAATATGATCAAAATTGGATATTTTTAATTAGATTAAGTACCTTCAAAGTCATTATAATGAAATTTTAAATTTGATTTTTTTCTCTTCAAAACTAAGGCTTATTAACATATTTAAAAATATATATATAAATGTCACTATGTTTACAAAACTATTTACATCAGTTTTTAATGCTAAACAGTGCTTAGATGGAAATTGATTTTTTTCTCCTTCTTTTTGCCCTTCAATGGGGTTTTATATATATATATATATATATATATATATATATATATATATACACACATACACATACACAAAAACTCCTCTGAGGAACTTTATAAAAATCCTGGATACAGTTTTAACACAGCCTGTAATATGGTTTCGACTCTAGCCTGAGATACATCAACATTTATGGAAAGTGTCTTTTATAAAATACATATATTTTTATAGCCAAAATTGGTAACATTTTACTATATTATTATAATTGCTATTTTATAGGTATCAATATCTGTCAAACATGACAGTTACAGATAAAATGGCCTGCCATATGTTAAAAGTAAATCTTGTAACTTTCCTAGTTGTCAGACAAAGCCCTTCCTATGAAAATTGGACTGTAGATGTATAAGCCACATCAAATATCCAAAAATTTGTTACTTCACAATTTTACAAAAAAAAAAAGTTTTTTCTATCAAGGTTACACTTCAATTTATTTAGTTGTTTTCATATATTTTCAAGAATAACTATGAGATGTTAACCCAGAGAACTCAAATTTACCCGACAAAAAATAATTCAGAAATAGCAGACATTGACTATATAATAAGTAGAGTATGGTAGCCCTATATAAGAGAAAAATAAATACTACCTCACAAGAGTTTAAAAAAAAATATTTTAGCGAAATAAAACCAGACATAACTTTCAAGTATAACATTGGATAGTTTTATTTTCTTTACATAAATAGAATAAACATATTACATCATAGTATACAATCGGTATTAAAATAGTTTACAATATTTGTGATGTCCAGCATTTACTAATATAAGAGCCAAGTGAAATGGACCAACAGTAGAATCAACTGTACAAAAATGTTAAATTGTTTTTATTTTCATTCATCTTATAGAAATATTTGTGAGAGTCAAAGACAAAAATTTTTTTTAGAGTATTTTAAAATACAACCAGCTTTGTTTCTAAACATATGATTGATTGTGTCTAAAGATTTCACTGGTTCATAAATAGAAAATTCCCATCTGTCTCATGGTTTCTTAGCACCAATATCCTGTCGATGAATAGAGATCTGCATGTTTGTGATTGTGAGCGGGGACTAGATTATGACAGTGCAACTATTATAAACAGCTCTTTAAATAAAGGTATGCGGAACTTTGACTTGGCTTCAAAATTAATGTCGGCTTCAATGTCACATTTAAAAAAATTCCAGCTTCGACAATAACGAAACTTCACCAATCAAAATATAGAGAGCTAAAATACTCAATTTATGGTAAATAAATCCTATTTTGAGCTGTTTTATACATACGAAACAAATTAATCTTCATATGGGAAATAAAAACTTAAGTAGTTGACTTGTAAGTTGTGATAGTAACCTAATTTATCATACTAAAAACAAGATATTACAAACAATTGTACAATAAACCAATTCCAAGTAATTTGAATGCATAAAATAACTACTATAAATTTTTTCAATCATAAAACATTTTACAAAAAATTTTCAAACTTCTATTTGGCTTCGAGAATATATTTATACATATATATATTTGATTTGAGTTTTCTTTTGAATTGAAAATGTGGACTTCGTACACCCTTTATCTATAAGGAAAACCTTCTGTGGTATAACTGTATTCATGGCACTTACTCTGAAAGGTAGGAAGGAATCTTACCTTGCCAGGTTACACTGTGCTCCTTCATATAAGCTTCACTAATGGTTCTCAAACTTGAGTACGCACAAGACTTTCAGAGGGTACAAGCAGCTCTCATGAGTAAAATTAGCAGTTATAATAGAACTAAACATTGCAGGAAATTTTCTCCTCTGATTACCTGACATTTATCATTTAGGGAAATCTTATTGTGAGGGTACATTAGAACCAAGGGGTACAATCTAAAGAAAAGTTTGAGAGCCACTGTGCTACACCATAGTAGAACCAAATAAGGTGAGCTCATTGCCTTTCAGGATAAATGAAGGATACATTAGAGAGTTATAAGAGAAAAAATCATAGCCATATTACTGAGAAAAAATTAAATTATTAGGAATGTGTGAAAAAGTCACTTTTAAATGTGAAGGCATAGTAGAAGTAGAAGATGAGATTTTGGTGTTGTCACATAGCGTTTACTTTTAATTTTTAAATTATCCTTAAATGCATCTAGGTAAAGAGAAAAGTTTATATAAAACAACAAAGCACAATATATTCCTCTACGCTGACCCATTTTATTTTACTTATAGATGTCATATGGTCCTTAGTCAGTGTTAAAATACTGTTTCTTTTCTGTTCTTCTTTTACCTTTACATCAATTACCGTTTCCAGCCTGATTTACTCAAAGCCGGCTCCAACGATTTTGATTAAAATTCGTATCTAGGTGTTGATTAAGACTATAAATAAACTAGCTATTTTCATTTTACCATGAAAATGAGTTTTAAGGTACTTTACATAAGCAGAAACTTCCGTATCTCCGCAGCTATTTGAGATACTAAATAACTTATCATTGCAAAATTGTAGTACTATTGAAAATAAACTTTTATATGAAATATATTTTTATAAAACCAACAGTTTCTGAGATATTGGCTAATATATTAAAACAATTTTGTGAGCTTTAGTTGTAAAGAAGGTGACCTGGTGGTCTAGGGGGTAAGGTGTCAGACTTCTATGCTGGCGGCCGGGGTTCAATCCTCGGTCCTGGAACAGATTTATCTGATTGCCAAACCCTTCCTTCACCTCTGACAAGACATCTTGTGAATGTGGGGAATGCCAGGCCTCCACCGTGGTTCGGATTCCACGTTAAACTGTAGGTCCTTCATTTCATCTCATAATCACCCTACCATTACACATTAGCGTAAGAGCGTATAACCCGAACGGGTAGTAAGACGCGGTGCTAATAATAATAATAATAATAATAATAGTTGTAAAGAGATACCACTTAAGTTTTAATGCAATAATTCTGTAATGCCAGAGAGTAATTAAATATAAGTCTCTCAAGTTTGTTATTTTTCCTTTAACCTCTTAGGAGAAATGTTTGTGCAATGATCTCCATTTTAGACTCAATAGTCAAAATTTACATTTTCTATTGGTCAAAATTTATGAATGAGGAATTTAATATCAATGTGATGACCTGAAGTTGTGCAACACCTAATGAAATGTTAAAATTTTTACCGAAGTCAAAATTTTAATAGAAAGTGTTGAACCTTGTGGACCCAAAATGTATATTTTTATTGGTCCCAACTCTACCATTAATTCTTTAAAAATTAGAATTATAAAATTTAAAACCGGGAGTCAAAAAATGTTTTATGTAAGTATAGTGAAATTTATGCTTGGGTTTGCTAGAGTATATTATTTCGCTTCACATATATTACAAGTTTTGAGTAAATATCTCCATTTTTAAACAATAGAGCGAGGAAGTCCGTGCGGAGTTCCATACCATTTATTTCGCTTTCCCTGTGTGGACTTTCTTTAATTAAATTTACACTTGTCTGTTTATTTATCCTTTTTCTATATTCTATCAATTTCCATTATTGTAAAATTATTTTTGATATTTCCAAACTGTTCATAATATATAAAAGTTTTCTTCTTCATGTGCAATTTTTCGAGCTGAAAGGATCGTGGTTGTCGACGTAAAGCTAAGGAGATTTGGGCTTTGACTTTAACATTTAAAAGCTTTGAACATTACCAGTTATGACTTTAATTCAAAAGTAATATTTCACCTTCAAAAAATTACAAAACTTTGAAGAAAAAAAAACTCTAATAATTAAATTAATTGTTGTGATAGTAAATTAATTTATCAGCTTAGGATGAAATATATAACTCATGTTTGCAATATATTTTGTAATTATATCCAATACTTAAAGCCTAGTAAAGTTGTGTAACTTTTTTTTTTCACATGTTTTTCTCAATATAAAACTTTTTCTTTTAATATTCAAACTTTGTTTTGGCTTTAGGAATAATTCATATTATCCTATTTAATTCGAATTCACTTTAAATTTAAGAGTACAGGGTAAAAAGGGGGAGTCCAATTTTAATCCAAATAAAGTTACTGCTGCCATGTGTTAGATAACCTTAAGACCTTTCTTATGTACTTTAGATTTTGGTTAAAAGATATATGTCACAATTAAATTAATTTTTAAAAAATATAAGTTTGCTGAGGTCTTTAAGAGGTTTTAGATATAAAAGCCTTTGTCCTGGAATATGATTGTGATGTGGCTTTCACTCTTTTTTTCCCCCCTGTACCCTTATATTGTAAATAAATTGACTTTGCACATCCGTAATAATTTATCTTTATATGTTATATTAATCCTCCTGTGGTTTGTTAATAGTAAATAATTGTATATGAAGTACTGGTCAGCCACAAAAAAAATCACATGTCCCTGTAGGAAAATAAAAGCTTTCAATCTCATATTTATAATCACATTATTAGTAAACATATCTTTAAAGAAAATCTATCCTCTCAATTTGAGTTACAAATACTAAAGATGGAAGAAAGTACTGAAAAAAGATGGGAACACATAAAATAAATATAATACAACTTATAATAAGAAAAGAGGAACAAAATTCATACTTTACATTGTTGTCTATAGACAGGGAGGTAACGGCTGACTCTTTAAAGAAAAAATCTATCATTTCCGCCCAATCCCTTGGCCTAGGTTCCATTCTATCAAAACCCATCAGGAAGGATATAAAATTTAAACTACGTTCCTCTTTGTCAAAGTAATATCATGTTTGTTCCTTTTATAAGTTCCCATCCCTCTTTTGTGTATAACAAATTATCAGTGAACAATATCAAAACAAAAGCTACTATTTAGATAAAATAGACATAGTTGAAAATAACAAAAATTTATTTTCTTAAAGGCAAATAGCTACTATATAAAAGAATCCTTAAAACTTTGGTTAACAATGGATAAAACTCTTGCGATAGAATATAAATTTTACTCTTTCATCTAAGCTTGTATCCATTAATAATATTTCATTCTTAATATATAAAATATATATTATTTACACCATGGCAGATATTTAAATTTTTTGCGCCCCTGGGCACAATTATAATATGCATACCCCCCCTCCCCCCACCAATTTTTTTGGTCAAGGGTTTTAAGAAGTTTCGGTGGAAATAGGTGTTGAGGGAGGGGTGGGGGGTGGAAGTTAGTATTCAAGAATATATGTCTATGAAATATAATCAGGGATGTACAGTACATACTCTACAGTAGCTTGAGTTAACATTATGAAGAAGGGGAGACTGACCTCGGTTACAAAGCGATTGAAAAGTACAGTTATTTTAAAATAAATATTGTCATTCTGACCTAAACTTGAACTATCCCGATAATGTTAGTCAATAATTTTTAGATGCAATTATTAAAAACAAAATATTATAATAAAAATAATGTTATCCAAAATGTGCCACTGCCCCTAGGCCCGTGACTAGTGGGCCTATAGTATAAATCTGCTTCTGATTTACACTTCGAGTTAGAGATGCACTTGGCACAAATTCATTTACATTACAAATATATATATTTGTATCATGCACATCAAAAATATCTATTATTTGAATATTATTTATGCTTGCAAACAAAGTTATTGATTTTCTTCAGTTACTTCATGTGGTACAAGTTTTTAAAAGTTTGAAAAAGACCTAGTCTCATTATACTCAAAATTATTGAAACTCTAATTTACTTCAATTATTTTTCAGAGATAATTTTTTATGACAAAATATAGTGAAAAAAAATTGTTATTCTAAAACTAATAATATTAGTGGTTAATACATCCTACAAAAAATAATTATACTATACTATTAAATAGTGCTAAATTTATAAATAGAAATACATTTTAATATGCACCACAACATTTACCTTTTAGGTATAGCATGTTTTCTAATACTCAATGAGTAAATGTGGGTAATGAAAGAGCGGATGGAATCATAATTCAAGCCTGTGAAATGAAATTGTAACGCAGTCAAAAATAGGAGGGACAAGAATATGTAGGATGAAAGGAATAGCTAAGGAAGAGCCAGTGGAGGGTATAGGAGAGACAAGAATATGTAGGATGAAAGAATAGCTAGAAGAGCAGTGGAGGTATAGGAGAGACAAGAATATGTAGATGAAGGAATAGAAAGAGAGCCAGTGGAGGGTATAGGAGAGACAAGAATATGTAGGATGAAAGGAATAGCTAAGGAAGAGCCAGTGGAGGACAGGATAGAGAAGGCATGTCTATTGTGACACGGCCATGTGAGGAGAAGAGGATACCAAAGAAGATGCGAGATATTGAAGTGGGGGCGAGAGTAAAATCAAGGGGCAGATGGCTGAAGGAAGTACAGTAAGTGTGGAGAAGAGAGAATTGGGTCATTTGTGGGGATAAGAATGGAGGAGATTGGGTCATTGTGGGGGATAATAAGTGGTGAGGAGAATGGGTCATTGTGGGGGATAAGAAGTGGTGAGGAGAATGGATCATTGTGGGGGATAAGAAGTGGCGAGGAGATTGGGTCATTGTGGGGGATAAAAGTGGTGAGGAGAATGGGTCATTGTGGGGGATAAGAAGTGGTGAGGAGATGGATCATGTGGGGATAAGAAGTGGTGAGGAGAAGGGTCATTGTGGGGGATAAGAAGTGGTGAGGAAATGGTATGTGGATAAGAAGTGAGAAGGTCATTGTGGGGGATAAGAAGTGGTGAGGAGAATGGAGACATTGTGGGGGATAAGAAGTGGTGAGAGAGATCATGGGGATAAGAAATGGTGAGATAAGGGTCATTGTGGGGGATAAGAAGTGGTGAGGAGAATGGAGACATTGTGGGGGATAAGAAGTGGTGAGGAGAATGGATCATTGTGGGGGATAAGAAGTGGTGAGGAGAAAGAAGACATTGGAGTGGCTTATGTTCCAAACAGACCCGGCAAGTGGCCGAAAAAAGTTCATGATGAATGATGATGATTTAAAAGTGGAGACTAAGAAAAAGATGAAAGGAGCAGATAGCCAAAAGTGTGGAGAGTGATTAAAGGAGAAAGAATGGTGGACAGACAGAGGAAGATAGAGGCATTTTACTAAACTGATCTGACCACAGGCTTGAAACCGTTGACGAAAATGATGATGATTGATGACGATGACTTAAAGAGTGCTTGTAACAGTAACACCAAAATGTTGTATTTGTAACAAACTTTAAAATTTAGCTTTTATTATTCTTTTATAAAAACAAAAAGTGAAAAATAAATGGCAAAACACATCGCCAACTTTTCAGTACCCATCGCAACAATAAATCTACAACATTTCAACGCTTATTTACTTTGATAAACTGACTAGTAAAGACCGGAAATGGTAAACAGAGCATAATATTCGTAAACGTATTTACCATTAGCTCAAACAATCCGAATTGACAGCCATATAGTTATCTTGTGATGTGTTTCGATCACAGTAGCTACATCAATTATGTAAAATATTCTAACTTTAAGAGAAAATAAAGGATAAATAAGGAGCCAACAGTTGATTTCAATAATTAATATTGAAAATAAGATAAAAAGGTACGTACACACACAAATTATATATTCAAAAGTTCACATTTAAAACCAAACACATCACATTGTCAGGCACTCTCCTTTAGCAATGTGTTGTATTCTTCAGGAGACAAGTGAAATTTGTTAAAAAGAAACTTTTTTATTTTCAGGGTTCAATATATTTTTCATGTATAACTTTTAAATAGGTATGTAAACAAGGGAAAATGGTGCTCAATGGAGGCCTTCAGTGCCTTGCCCTTCTAGCCTCCTTTCAAACCTTTATTTTAAATAGAATACATAGTTATACAAATGTATTGAGCTATCTGTGTGTTATACTCGTAATTTA